>JABMBR010012661.1:0-36576 GCA_018881525.1 Meteorus sp. PSUC_FEM 10030008 | reverse complement strand
TTAATATTATGTATACATCAATAAATCTAAAATTTTATCGGAAAAACCGAAAATTTTAATGATATGTATAATATATTTCGTCCTCTCATTCATCAAATTTTATTATTGGGAGAGGATTGTCACTTTCTTGATTAAATTCGTCAAAGGATCGTGCGAGGATATAATTTACGATAATTATCACATTCATATAAATTCTCTGTTGATTGTGATCAGCAATGAAAACAAACAAACTCATGCGTAAGTAGATATTGACGAATAAAACACAAAAAACTTGATAGAAATCAATTCAAAAGTTACAAATTGATACAAATAACTGAAAAAAAGATTTCAAATTTGTTAAAAATCATCGTTATGTGTTGTCCTCTTCGCTCAATAATTAAAAATAAATTTAGGATAAATAAATTTCAATCACAATCAACAAAGTGAATTGGATAATTAAGAATTAATTAGTTACTTAATTATTCAACTTTGTGCAATATATTTCGGAATACCGAACAAACGCGTGCAATCAGCTATTTTTTCCAATAACTTTTACCCTAATAATCTTCCTAATCTACGATTCAAATATCATTCAAATAGAACAATAATAATAATTTTATTTTAATTCAACCTTAAATGCATATTAAAATTTATTCGAATTGAAAACCAACTCTCATATATGTTCACAAGGGAGGGGGTCTCGTGTTTTCGTCGAATTATGTTCTAAATCCGCGGAGATATGACGCGGATTCAAGAGATGTGAGAGTGATAAATTGATGGTGAGGTTATATTGAGTCGACGAGACTAGAGCGCATTGCTTTGACAAGTGTTCGCTTCCTGTTAGGTGTATTACGCTTCGTTTATGTAGTTGCCATTATGTAATTTCATTGGTATGATGTTCTGTGTCTCGTAATAAATGCGAACTTAAATGTATCGAATTGCGCCAAGACATATATTACACTTCATCATTAATCAATAAAATTCAAATTTTTTTTCTTTATCGCTGTTTATATTTCTTCAATATTATCGTTTCAGCTCATTTTTTCCGCACATTTCAAATTAATTTTCATAGTAGATGTGAAGGACAATAATTTCTCTCACCAATGGGAAACTATAAATTGATTTATATATATATATATGTGTGTGTGTATTTATATGTCAATATTGAAACTCTGGAAACTACTTTCCTAAGTTCATACATTCGTTATTGAATCACGTTTTATCGATGGAAAAAAATTTAATTAAAAAAATATACTTGGCAACGATTGTTATGTTTATGTTTTTACCACTCGTTTTTTTTTCTCTTATTTCTCTCCCTCTTTGATATGTATCGTTCGAGCTGCTTTAAATCTCTATGCGCCATAATATTTATTCAGTTATATTACTCTTTTATTAATCAAAATGATTTTGTTATATACTTTTGAATTATTTTTTTTTCTCGCTCTGAAAAATTCGACTCTTGCTTGCAAATTTCGAGTCTTTTGTTTTATGGATTGTCGAAGTAAACGCGCGACAATATACACATATATATTGCATACATATATATATCCTTTTTTTCTCTCATCGTTTACCTAATGACTTCCTTCTACATAAAAGAGAAAGTCACATGAGAATTAATGAAAACCGAATGTGAAAAAAAAATGAAAGATAAAGATCTGACGAATTATCTGTTCGTTTTTTTTTTGCAACTAAATAGCGGACATTAAATAATCAGACGTGATATAATTTCGCATTGATATTTTATAGCACAGTTGCTACCGTCATAATAGAAATAAATTCAATAAAATGTAAAGTAAATGAAGATTTGATTCCGTTAGATAAAATTCTTCCAGTTTTTCCCGCACATCCCATTCGCTCTAGTGGAATATTTTGTACTGCGTATTCACGATTTTCCGGTAACATTGTGCAAACTGTTCTCCTTTTTGACATTATATCGTCGTCTTTATCTTTAAGATTTTTCAACCAATTTGAAAACCATCTCAAATCGCACGAGCAAATTAATGGATTGTCAGTAATATCAATCATTCCCAATGTATCAACAACATTCTCAATTATTTCTTCAGGTATATGCATAAGTTTGTTATTTTGTAAATTCAATGTTTGTAAAGAATTCAAATTATCGAAAACCATTGCGGGTAAGACTTTTATCCTGAAACAATAAAATTGGATAATTTAATGAAGAAATTTTGTGTCATAATAGTTTCATCAACGAATTAATATGATGATGGAATTTAAAATATATGAGAAAAATAATTACAAATTTTTCTGGAGATTAAGAAATGAGATGGAGTCGCCGTAACCATTAAAAGCATCTTCTGGGAGATTTGTGATATTATTGGAGCGTAGATCCAAATGACGTAGACGATGAAGACGTCGCAATGCGTCGCTTGGCACTGCGTGAAGATTATTTTCACCCAGTCGTAGATATTGCAAGTTCTCTGAAGAAAAATAAGAAGAATGAAATGAAAACAGATAAATGAAAGAAAGGAAATATAATTGAAGTGAAGAAAAACAATTTGTTCTGATTGTCTGAGACGGTAATAGATATAAACGCAGAGAAAAAATTTTTCTTCATTGAATCACTGTGAGTTCAGGTCTGTAGTAAAATTTCCTTATATCATCATGGCAATTCACGATAATGAGGTTAAAAAAATGGAAACGAAATGATAAACGCCGATGTCAACTGGTGAAATCGATTACTGTCATATTTCGTTGATGCTGCAACCTGAAAAATCTGTTATTCGCTCGAGAATGATCAATTTTTGTGGATTATTTCATTGTTGAATGCCAAGATAAAATTATCATTGTATCGTGATTTGTAGTCCCACGGTCGCCATTTTATGAAAAAAAAATTGGATGATACTGTTCATAAATTCTCCGTTAACCTTTTTTTCTCCAGCTCACCATTAAAACAATTATTTATGCCATCAACGAAAAAGTTAGAGCTTGATAAATTTGTCAGGTAACACAATTTTTTTTCTCTTTCTCTCTCGTCGAATATCCCAAACGGGAACGTAAACTGAAATTAACAATGAAATCATTTTTATCTCCATCTCATTCGCTCGTTCAAACATTTCACTTCAACGCCCTGATGGAAATAATATCAAATACAAAAATGTCAATTCAAAAATTTCCAAGCTGTAATTTAACCAGATCTACTTGTCATGATATTTCAAATACTTCAGCATTATTCGTGCTACTTCATTTCACAAATTTAAATCAGATATATCAAAATATAATTTTTATCTAGATGATGAAAATTGATCACAGTGTCAATTTCCTATAAAAGTCATCTAAAATGGAACTGACCCAATTAACACACATAAACAAACATGTGAAATAAAAAAATTGTCTCTGTGTGAATTTCATATCGTCGAGAGTTACCTTCCAATCCGATAAAAGCGTCCGGGTCCACGTGGGTGATTTGATTGCCTTCAAGTTCCAGAGAATTTAATTGCGTCAGATGTGAAAATACTCTTGCGGGTACCTCTCGAATTTGATTGTGAGCCAACACCAAAGAATCGAGGCTCTTGAGACCTATATAGATTGTGACAATATAAATAGGTCATCATCAATTATCTTTGTCATGAATTTTTAGAAATTAAACCACAATTTAAAAAATGATTTGATAGTAAATTGTAGGATGATATTAATCGACAATTAAAGTCTGTGAGAATTGTCGGATATCTTCAAACAAACAGGACTGTAAAATTTCATAGTTATGAGAATGGAGATATGAGTCTGAAAAAGGCTTCTGTTGGTAAAAACTCATAGGATTATTACCATGAGAGCATGTAAAACTCTATTTAAAAAAAGCCCTGGGGTAGTAGTGCTTTTAGGAATATGCGGTTGTTTCCGAAAGCCACTTTAACGTTCTAGTTATATACTTCAAAGTAATCAAAGAAACTGACTTCCTTTATTTTTATCCGCGTTAATTTTTCAGAAGTTGTAAAAGGGGTAAAATGTCTGTTAAAGTTGCATGGCGAATTGTGAAGTAATGAAAATATCAACTTAGATTAAGAATTAATTTTTTCTCTAGAGGACTTTGTGATAATTACCATGGTGATGTTCTCTGGTTTATGAATCGAAGCAATTGAATTTAATTGGTACTGAACTATTGGAAATTGTGAGACATAAAACTTGCAGCAATTGAAAAAGTTCAGACTCAGAACTGTTATTACAGTGAAAGAAATTCTTTTCATGCCACTCAATAATTTCACGGTTGCATTTTGTAATGTTCGCATTTTCGATTGGAGTAAAAGAAAAAAATATTATAAAATCGGCTTTGTGAATTTCTTTTGCTTCTTATTGAGCATCTCATAGAATGTACATTCTCTGATCGATGAAAAATTTTTTTTTGAAAAACGAACTACTCTGGTGAAATCCAACAGTAAAAACTGTACTTCAAAGAAAACTATTGAACAGAAGCTTGGAAAATGTGAAGATAAATCAACAACCAACTCCATCATGAAAAATGAGGGAAATTCATTTTAATATTAAATATTGATGAAATTCCATTCACGATATCATTGGTAGGAACTATATGGAATTCTGAATAATGAGATAGCTTTGAACTCGTGCAAGTGTCAGGATACCGTAATAATACCAAAGAGAAGAGCTTGTCACTCAATCTCATGTGAATATTTTGTTTGTTAATAGAAAAATAACAAGTGAATTTCCTTCAAGCTCTTCAACAACATCCAAATGAAAAATTATATCAAAACGATACCCACAATTAATTTTCCAAACCGATAAGGTCGAGAATATTTTTTTGATTAAGCAAAAAAATGACAAGTTACTCAATAATTCAACAGAAAATAAGTTCAGATGAACAGAACGAGAATTATCACTTTCCCAGACATATTCAATATCTTCATCATAAAAACTTCATAACAAATTCTTCAGAAATCTTTTAATGAATTTCCCCATTGTTCGTTTCTTTTCAAGAAGTTTTCCTCATGATTTTATAAAAAAAATATTCATATTCTCAAATAAATAATCCGAACAATAGTGTTCACAATGAATATGTAAAAATAACAAAGTTCTTAAAACCATTTTGAATTTTCCAGCATGAGATATTCAGCAAAACTTCGCGCGCGAAATAAATTCTTTCAAATTATACTTGGACCCAGAGTGAAAGGAATAAATAAAAGTATAATGCACCTGCATTCATGCATATGTTATATGTACATAACTTTTTACATGAATAGCATATAACGAGGAGAGTAAACACTTAAAATGTAAAGTCATGTAGATATAAAGATGTGGTGAAATATGAAAAGAGCTAATGGCAACAGACACGATCCCTACGACCTCTAACCTACGAGATGTAAAGGCGGCGTCAAATAATTTCCACCAATCACCCCCAACTTTTTCTCCACCACTACGACATGTGCAACACTCATCGCGACATTCACACAGAATAAATACATGTGACCGTATTCCGTGTGAAAATATGTTTTTATCATTAATTATGATACGAAGGGTTGAGAGAAGTGGAAATTTCGCTTGACAAAACCGAAACAAAGAAAAATAGATTCTTTGCTTCTTTTTCTTTTTCATTATTCCAATCCTACGGAATCACGATGGAATCATTATTGCTAAAAATAAATGAAAAATTAATGTTGACTCAATTATTTAACTGGAAATTGAAACTTTTTTGGTTGCAACCAAAAAAACAGATGATGAGTATGATGATGTAGAAAGTTGTTTTCAGCGATTTTTCTCTTTTCATTCATGATAAACTGAAATGAACTTTCCCAACAAATTCTTGATATTGGAAAGCCTCTAACACCAAATTGTTTGAACCATTTCGCTCTTCCATATTAACAAATGAAAATCAGTCCAAAACTTTCTTAAATTTTCATTTTCATAGAATTCTAATTGAATTTATGGTGTATCTCCATTTTCATTTCACTTTCATGAATAGGAATAATAACAAGGAAACAGAAACAAACTGTCAATAGTAAAATATGTAACATGAACAATATGAAGACTACGCTGACTTTACTGGACAAAAAGGGAATAAATAAAATACAGATGTCAACTTATTTACCTTCAAAGTCTCCCTCCTGAATAGATGTAATCTTGTTCTCTTGCATTTCCAATTTTTTCAAGACATCCAATGATGACAATGCCAATGTTGGTACACTCGTCAGCAAATTCCCACCGAGATTCAAACGCTTCAATTTGCGGCTGGAGCAATTTATCAGAGAAAACAATGTAAAAAGCAATGAAATAATGCACACAGACGAATGAAAAACAATGAAACAAATGAAAATTAAAGCTGAGCTTACTCATCCAACCCTTTAAATGCATCAGAGTCAATAGTGGTTATTCTATTTTCATAAAGATTCAATATCTCCAAAGTGTCTAATCCAGCAAATGAACGAGCACGCAATTCCTTTATTTTATTTCTATTCAAATTGAGTATAATTAGTGTATGAAGATTAACCAATGCTGTCGATGGTACAAAACTGAGAGAATTTTGTGAAAGGTCCAATTGCGTAAGTCCTTTCCCTATGTTACAGAAAACAAAGTCAATAAAATAGAAGATAATAAAACAGAAATTGTGTTGAAAGATATTATTTGTTCGTCATATTATCACACAAATGTTTACGTAGTAAAAATGTAGAAAAAAAAAAAATAAACACTCACCAATCGAGCTGAGTGAACTCTCTTCAACTATAGCGAGACTGCTGTTGTGTATGGTGAGATGTTGCACAACCAATCCAAGAAAAATAAAACCCTGGAGCTTTGGTAAATTGTTATGTCTCAATTTCAAATAAAAAATTATTGTGTTCTGTTGTTCTTTCAATGCAATCATTGCTGAACTTATATGAGTGTGATCAGTAAATTCACAAATGATATCCAGACCAAATTTTTTTACTGAACATGTGCATGGTCTTATGCTTGCTGGTTGTGGGCAATGCTGCTGTGCAAATGTACTGTTTACCATGATAATATATAGAAGACATAAATATTGCCATAATCTCATATTACTCAGCATTGTTCACGATGACTTTGCGTATTATCTCGTTATTTTTATCTTCTTCCCCTTGTTCAATACTCTCTCACTTCACTTCTTCTTCCTCCTCTTTTCTTATTAATCACTTTGATATATCCCGATGTTATACCTCAACTTCAGCCTGCTACTTTGACTCTGCTCTATTTATCCTCATTGTTTGTCACTTTTTTCAGTACTCCCAATCCTATTTAGAGATAGACAAATACAAAGAGAAAAATCGTTTGTTGAGAGTTGTTGAATTATTTGGAAGAGAAGTCTACTGTGACAGTTAAAATATGAGTTGAGCTCTCATTTCGTGTACTCCGTTGAGCTTTTATATCATACTGTGTACTTTAGGGGAACTTTTTCATGACATTTTATGGTAAAATTGAAAAAAATTGGCTGCGTAGTGTTTCTTATTTTTATTAGTCAAGAGCATCATAATATTCAAAGAATCACTGAGGGAGTGATAACTGTAACAAATCTACTGAAATTTTGGATATTTTATTGCTTCGAATTTTCTGAATTATCGTGATGCTGAACAATATCAAAATTCTTTGTAATATTTCTGTCAATTTTCCATTTTCCCCCATGATTTCTTCTCTCAGATCCAATTCATGACTTCCTTATTAGAAAATTACAATCAAATGAACGAAAAAAAAAAAAAAAAAAAAAAACGAGGGGATTGTGAATAAAAGAAATAGAAAAATTCGCAGGAAGCAGGCACTCAATGTAACAATGATCTCCAACATGAAATTGGAATTTTTCCCATCACAAAAACATAATCAATTCTCTTGATAACACGTGCCTACATTCCAATGACGTACATTCATTATTGCATTAACCAACCCTCAGCACATCCCACATACACGCAAACACACGAATTCAATTAACACAAAAATTGAAGAGCCAAAAAAAAATAGAAAACTTATCCACACAATCAACGATGAAAGAAGTTTTTCAGATAATTGATCGATCGTTATTTAATAAATAGTAAAACAGAAAGCTCTCTATGAATTCCGTAACACAAATGCACATATTAAATTAGTAGTCAAGTTGAGAGTTTGTTGATTATGTTGGTTGATAAATATAGATTGATAAAGGTTATCAGAGGTTAATATCCAAGTATGTGAATGAAATTATTAACATTGAAGGCGTGTGCGCGATGTATTACTGCTGTTACGTTGCGTTTGTCCCGACCTGGGCTGCTTGTTCGTATTGTCCATTCCCCCCCGGTGTCTCTAATGGATAGTTTCCGGTTCAGCGAATTATGTATTTGTGCGTCATGGCATTGAAGGTAGAAATTGATGGGCAGAGATGCTTTTTTATTTTTTTTTTCTTTTTTTCAATCCATATTTTTCATTTATCCAATATTTCAATATCATATTTTATCATCAATTCTTATTCCTCTTCACAATCACAATTGCTATTGCACAAACTATGGGCAAATTATTGCACTATGCTTTATTCACTGATGAACAAATACAACAGTGAATTCTTATCAATAACAATGATTAGATATTGCACAAGTAAACATTTTTCATATAAATGCAAATGATAAATGAATAAATAAAAAATACATGGCAAATGCTCATGAGAGTTAACGGATGTACGAATGTGCATGTTCAATATGTTCAAACTTGTTTATAAAAAGGTGAACAAATACTTGGATGAAACAATTGGTCGATTTATCCAAACAAGAATGAAAAATACATTACGACAACATTCAATTTTGTTTTCAATTTCATTAATCCATTTACATCGCGATCTGGCATGTTGTGTAAACAATTTGACCCTAGAGAATATTGTTAAGGTCACAATAATGAAAGTTCCCATGAGAACAAAAGAGTTTTATTACAGAGTTACAATTTCTGAATTGATATTAGATCACAACATTGTTAATAACAATTTTCTTGTTCTCGCCATGATTAATTTCAACGTGGAGTAACTAATTGGAAAATGGAAATCAATTTCCACCAAAAGATAATAATCGCTGATGGGAAAATAAAAATAGAAGAAGGGGAATAAGATATTTGTGAATATGTTGTCGAACGAGAATATTTCATTGTTAATGAACTGTTGAAGGTCGAGGGATTGAAAAAAAAGATGCAAAAAATTTAATTATCAATTTAGCAATTTTGTTAATGCAGATTTGTATTTGTTTGAGTGTGTTAACGAGAACACATTGATGAAAAAATATTCGCTTGAATAAATACTGAATAAAATATACAAAGCACGTAAATACTAATAAATGATATACGCAGTTATTAATTTGCAATATAATTATCATGCACAGTAATTATTTCATGCAGCCATTGTCTTGTGATAGAAACTGCTTTATGTCCATGTTAATATTATTCACAATTCAAGGACTGTTATTGCATGTAAAATAATAAATGATTTTACTGATGGTATAAGTAGCCAACTCTTCAACGTCCTCACACTAAATGGAATGAAAAAAAAAAATGAAATAAGGAAAAAAATGAGTTAGAGGATGGTTCAGTTCCTCTGACATATCATTCATGATTCAATTTCAGAATAATTTGTGCGACGGATTACTAGAACGTTTAATGTTATACTGAAATTTGATGTTTACTTCAATTAATTATGGAGTTTAATCATGAAAACTTTGATGAGTAATTAAACGTGAATCAGCTGGAACTGAAATCCGACGTTTCGTTAAATAATTTGATTTTCGGATGATTAAAGATGTCACAGTTAGTTTTATTGGTATTGGATTTTATTATGATTTCACAATTATTCCAACATCACTATCATCATAGAAATATGTAACAAGAATTCTGGGAAAAAGATGACTGATCATTTGTTGGAATTATTGGAATGATTACATTTCAGCAGTAGTTGATGGATTATTCATGGGAGAATTGATAAACCAATTTCGTGAACTGCGATAATAATTCAAGAAAGATCAAAGAATGAAGCTGAGAAAGATGAAACAAAAATAAAATAACCAACGCCAAATGTCAGTATCGAACTCATCAATATTGAATGCTCTTGAATTATTTTGCAGCTAGAACTTCAGTTTATATCCAAACATGAAAAATTATTCCAGTCAAAATACACAAACTTGTCACTCGCATGTCGTGTGAAATAATATTTGACTTCACATTGAAAAGTTGAAAGAATCTGTAGATGCAATAGACTTATTCTATGGAAAAATAATTCCAACATGACTGGCAAATGGAAAATTTACAAAATTCATCAATTGTCAGTGAAGCACGTTTTGCTTGTTAAATTGAACCTTTTCAATCTCATTGTCACTATGGAAAATTCTACTCTGATTAGAACATTTCCAATATAAATCGAAATGTCGTTGCCTCTCGCATTCAAGTTTTATCAGGGCTATAATTTTTCGATTAAACAAAGCAATTTTTTTTCTATATGAAGCTTTTGAGCTCTCCACTTATAATGTCGATAACATAAACGAGTCATATTGCAAGTGAAATGCTAAATTATGGAACTTAACTTACGAGCATAACCCTCAACCTCTCACGAACATGAGCACTCACGTGAATACTACTCCGACCTCTCATTACTGTTCATGTGCAATTCGATAGTCATTCGCAGTCAATCAATAGCACTCACCACTACAATGAAGACGATTGGATTTCTTGATGAACACTATGGAAAAGATTGACGAAAAATTGAGTTAATTATCATGAGAGACAATTACGTTTCGATCATTTCTGAATAATTCACAAAAAATCTTCAAATTCTTCTTCACTTATCAGATAATTTTCCCTCCCAGAGATGAACATTCACCATAATTTATTTGAAAAAATAAACCCTCGACTTCCATTCCTCAGATTTTAGTTATGTGATATATATTTTATGCAATTTTATTTTCAAGATTTTATGTTTATATACTTTTGTTACACGATGTTATCTAATGGTACATTTCAACAATGTTTGGAGTGGGCATTGAGATAGAGATGAAGAGGAAATAGAAGTTGATAAGAGAATGTGATAGTTGGAATGAGTTTTATCTACAACTTTTACTGCACTGAGTCGAAATAAATGACGGCTAGTAGATAGAGAAAATTTTTAGAAATTCAGCCACAGCAATTCAGACGTAGAGAAATGAAATTGGATTCACTGCAAGTGACATTTTGCGTGATAAAAATATAATTATAAATAGAAATCTGAATTGTCGTTCAATGTTGGACATTTTACATCGATAGATTTACATTTAAATGATATTGATGGATAAATTTAAATTGTTTACATTTCAAAATGTTTCATTTATGTTGGATCTAATGTTGAAGTATTGAACTATATTTCATGGATGAGAGTTGAATATCACATTAGTTTTTCAATTTTATTCGACGTTACTTGAATAAAAATTTGTGAATTTTAGAAAGTGGAAAACGACAAGTTGAAGAGTACATGAAAAAAAAAAAAAAGAAAAAAAAAAGAAACTGAAATGGACGAAGCGTACGACGCTTTGAGAATTCGATATAAGGGTTGTTACAAAGTTTATCTCTGTCGTATCAATTGAAATCGTTATCTCATTTTTTCATTTTTCAGTGAAAATTCCCTTAAATACATCATGCGCAGTTTTTTTTTTGATCCATTCCATTTCCCCTCGTTTTTCATTCGATGTAAATTCGTGAAATCACTGGGGAATTACAGCAATTCTACCATTTGTTTCAAATTGCCCGAACAAAGAGTAGCGCATATAAGCGGTGCCTATCGACAAACTCGTAAATTGCTTTCATGTACCGATAGTCCGATTTCGTGAAATTGAACGAGAGGAATGCAAAGAGAAAAGTGAGAGTAACTAAAAGAATAACAAAAATATTGTGAGAACAATTGCGTGTAGATGAAGAATATCCTGGCGTATTTTTCGTGAAAGGAAGTTCAAACTTTTCCAATAATAGAACCGAAAAAAATTTCCATTCAAATATTCTCTTTCGTTGTCTTGTTCTTTCCAACCATCACATTCGAGACAGGATTCATCGAACTCCGATCAAAAATGATAACCAGAATGAATCAAATAAATCATTCGATTGTTATCAGAGATTGGACTATTTCATTGAATTTTCCTGAAAAATTATCGAATGTATAAAATGAAGTTCAGAATAGAAATTTTAAAGAACGAAAAAAATTGACGTTTTTCTAGTTTTTCTTCGAAATTGATATCGAATATACAGGGAACAAGGCACCAAAAAATCCATCTTCGCATTGGTATTGATTCCATCATGGATTTGAAACAATTGTTGATGAATCGTTCTCTCTTATTAGAAATACGGATAAGATGTCCAATCTCAACAATTCCGTTTCTTACATCATTATAAAAACTTTTATTATTCCACGACAACGTACAATAAAACAGGAGCAATAGAAGTATCAACCTCTGTCCAATATTCCCACTCAAGAAAAAAAAATGTCATCTACCACTAAAATAAATTGCTTTCTCTGAAATATCTTTTATTTCCATCTACCCACTAAAAACAGTCTACATCTACCGTTATACCAATTAATTTTACACCCGAACTATCACTAATTGGATAAACTGAAACATCTCACCATAAATTGTCTCTTTATATAATTACCATAGAAAATTCTCAAACTATGTCCTAAGAGAAGTAGCTTTACGTACTTGAATATATTCTCTACAATGAAAACTTTGCTTTTGCGCTTAGGTAAGAACTCTCGTATCACACGTAAATAGTTGAAAAATATGAATCTCAAGTGTACCCATTTGTTCACCAACATCAAAAATAATTATGTAAACAGTGTCCACTCAATTTTTTTCTCTACAAATATTCTTCTACATTCATTCTGTACAGTAATAAAAAAGAGGAAAAAAAAACATAGTGTACAAACCGTAATACATTGCACAATTCATACACCATATTTCAATGCAAATATCACTCTCTCATTGTTTCTACATTTTTTTCTTTTGTCCAAGCATACCCATTATCGGTTTTAAAAATACACATTCATATAATATACATGTAAATATGTACTTTTATTCTTGTTACATGCTACAGGCACTTTTTATCATCCGTTGAATTTATATATTCAAAATGCACTTCCTACCATTACATCAGCTATTACTAAAGTGAATATATCTTGAAATATTCAATTCACTTAGAGAACACTTGGAGAAGAGAAATTTATTATTACGTTGTGAGAAGAGATGATGGGATGAAGTGAAAAAATAAGTGGTGGAAAAAAAAAAAAAAGAGAAGAAAAATGCTGAACGAACGATGACAATTGTATTTGGTTGTCTGAAATGATCGACATAAAGACTTCGAGGACGTTTGACAATAGAATGAGCAAATGGTCGTTGATAAATGTGATCAATAACTCATGAAGAACATTGTCTCAGTGAATTCCAACTTCTTGCTTCAATTTTTTTATTTTTACTTTCTATTTCATTTCCTTCGTTATTTATTTCCATGGAATATTGTTTCACGTGGAATAAATAAGAACGGATTTATAATTGTTGCAAGAATGGATTGATAAAGTAGTGTGGTTTGTATTTATAAACGTGTATATATGGATAGAAATATGTATTGAAGAGGGTGATTCAACGCAATGAAGGTCGTTGTCATATTCCACTCACGTACCAACATCGTGCTCTGCTGTTGACTGAAAACATTAAGTATTTACATGCGGTACAGTATTCAACAACGGTTGTAACGTCATCTCCATAAATCGGTCGATATCAGTCGATTCAGATTGGTAGAAAATTCACAAGTTTTCAGGTTATGTTTGAGAGATAGGGGTTTTTTGTTTTGATAGGGGATTTATTTTCGTTTGTGATCAGATTTTCGAACTTTTTCCTTGTTATTCTTTATTATTCACTGTGAGTTTTGGGTTTATTTTTCAGGAAGAGAAAGCTAGAGCTGATTTTTGTTATTGAGACTTTTTATCACTGAATTGCTTGGTACATGACACGAAATGATGATGAAATTATAATCCCATTTTCTAGGTAAATGTTATAATCATCGAGTATCCCACATGGTTTCATATTCCAAAGATGAGAAAATACATCGAAAATCGAATGCAGTCCAGATTTGTATCATTTCGGATAAGAAAGCTGGATGAATCATTCGAAAATGTTTCTACAGAATACAAATGAGATGAGTGAATTGGCAAATGGGAAATTGAATCGTAAAGATTATCAATTTCTTGTTACTTAGAAATATTTTATCGGTTCAAATGTCACATGAAAACAAGAAAAAAAATGTTGATTAATGCAAAAGTTTCAGAAACCTTGCAATATTTCTGTCACGCTTTGAACAGTGAGACGTTTGCAATTTTCTTTCTGTCACGTTGCCATTATAAAATTCACATTCGCTGTATACCTGTTCCAATTTTTTGAGATATGCTAGCACAGCCAGAATATTTCTTTTCTTTTATTTTCATTATTTGATGAAAAAACTGAGATAAATATTGGAGTCTCATAGCGTCCATTGCATTTAGATCAAAATAAACAACAACTGCATGTCTGTTAACGTTTGTTAGTGACGTTCTGTATATTTGGTTCAACATTGATATCCATCCTTATCTCAAATATCCTTTCTTGAATGTATTTTCTCATCTCGTCATAACAGGACCATTAAAATAATGATGTCTACTCCAAACAAAAAATGTCAACGTTATTTTTATGAATGTGAAAATCCAAGAATTTCATTAAAACTCAAAAATCAAATAAAAATGAAGAAGTCTCATTGAATTTACAGAATAACTACATTAACCAACACTTTGTTAATTTAGTAAACCTCGAGAAAATCATAATATTTTAATCAGAGTTCTCCAATGGAATTTTTTTTTTTCCCAAATCTACCGGTTTCTTTATTTGATTTTTCTCCTAAATCATATCATTATGATGGAAATTTCTTCCAATTCGAACACCACTCGGAAATGGTGACAGAGCAATACGTCTTTCATGATTATTTGATCTATCGAAGAGAGGATGAGATAGAAATAGCATGATAAGACAAATAAGCCTGAAGCCTTATCCGAACTCCCAACAAAACACCATGTGTTCATTCAAATTTCCACTCTTGATAAATCTTTGATAACAAACTTGACAGGCAATATTGTTTGGTGGCCAAACACTCGAAAGTTATCAACTATTTCGATTAAATGACCATCATAATCTCAATTCCAATTTGGCGTCGGGTAGCAGCGTGTTATACGCTCACGTATTTTCATACAGTTAATCTAAAACTGTACATCATCCCCATCTGATTGGTGGTTAGAGATCAATTCTGTACATCGTTAGTCAAATAATAAATGAAAACTATTTTTGGTTGGTTATATTGCAGTAATTACTGAACGGTACATTTTGGTATACAAACGCACTCCGAATTTGTACGGTGGAAATGACACGAAGCGATTTTGCATAATAATTTAACATATAAAATTTTTCGTAATATGAAGTTTGATTTTTTATGTTGATAAATATTTATAAAGAATTCAGAGTAAATTTTTTTCGACATGATTCTTCGCATATTGATTTATAAATATTGCATATTATCATTTATAAATTCACGTCAACTTCCATTATTGTCTATAAAGGTAACTTACTCTCCTCGGAGACAAGCATCAAGCTTGAAAGCTCCTATTCCATCAACGTTGTCTGATAAATTTCCCTTTAAGATATGAGATAATAATATGACATGAAACTTCCAATGAGTACGATATTATTCGAAGATATTTTTCAAATCTATCTCGTGAAATTATCCTGGATTCATTTGAAATTTGATTGAAGGGAACAAATTTTTCTGGAAGGTTTAATTTAGTTTAAAAATTTATTATCTCTTGCGAAATATAATAAAGAATGAGCGAAAATATTATTGAGAAAAAAAAACGCTCATTCAACATTAATAGTATTGGAATGATTGAATATGATGTCTGTTAATAGTCTTGGGATGAACATTTCATGGAAGATGAAACCCAATTTTTACGGTGGAGTGAAAATGTATTTCACGGGTCAACAATAAAAGTCGAATAAATTTCGTTCAAGCCATTACGACAGAGCGTTATATCTGAAATGATATTCCATTTATTTCGAAATTTTTCATTTTATCTGTACAATTCCAACATTAATATTAAGTGTCTACGTGTACAAACAAGAATTATTAAACTCGTCAGATCATTTCACTTTTTAGAACTTTGCAGGTAAGAAATTTTACGACATTTCTTTACGTGACATCTTGCTAATAAAACAATGATAACCATCGCTTAATTCCAGGTCAATTTCATCCACTCAATTAAGAATTTTTCCTCGGTTTTGGAGTTTGCTATCGATTGCAAAAAACGTCACTCAACCTGTTGAAATAAACTAACAAACAACTAGGACAAATTTATTCCATTGTATATTGTGTATGACATTTAACTAAATCCCATATGAGTGTAGTCAGGTTACCAATCAACGCTAGGAATGAATTTTATTACTCTCTCTCATCTGGAGCTTTAACAAAAACCATTCCCAATACCACTTTTCCCAATTCTTCCAATTCCATTCGTGTCACGTATATCCGCTAAAATCCGATTCAACATCCCTCACTTATTCGCCTAATACTTGAGTATGGGTTACGCAACATTTCGATGAAGATATCGAATTACCAAATTGGAAAGTTGTGTATTTTCCCGGAGAATTTTAGTTTCATCCATGAATATATACAAAAGTTTCCAATATAAAAGAAAAATAGTCGCCCATCTCGTTCACACGACCACAAACCTAAAATTACGAATAAAAAATCAATAATTCACCTAAATATCTGAAATTATTTTGAATTAACAAGAATTTTTTTCCAATTCTAGCTCAATATGTATCTTACTAACTGCTATCACAATATTATTCAAAAACTAAATAAATTAATTTAATAAATTTTTACCATCTGCAGAAATTCACTAACAATATTTACTCATGCTATTAATGAAAGATGTCTCCATTCCTGATTATGCATAGCCTTAATTACCAACCAAAATAGCGTATATTATATCAGATGGTACCCCAGTACCACTTAGAATCACTAATATTGGAAATTGTTCCTCACTCGAGTAGATATTTGAGGACAATATGGTTTGGGCGTGTAATTAGGTTACACTGGTGAAACCTCTCAGTATTCAAATCTCCGCACATACCGAGAGCAACTTCAAAAATTGATGAAAGTGGTGTAGGATATCGACTTGGGGATTCACATACAGCAAATATTCATATCCATTAAGACCACTTCCAAATACTTGATTGTTATGAATAAATTAATCTGAGAAATTGACTTTCATAGCACTGTTCACACAGTTACTAAATTCTGTTGTTTCCTTCAGGATCTTATGATTCAGTTTGATATCAAGACCCCACACATTTATTATTAATACTTTCGTGAAATCGCCTTTGCTTGTTATCCCAAAATTCAAATAATTCAGCGTTATTCTCGTATGAAACATTTTGAAAATGATCTCTAGAAAAACAGCACAACTTCTTGGTTATTGCCCTTCAATGTCTCCAACCACATTAAAGAAGAATATTCCATGATAAAGAATCAAATAATTCAGTTAATCTCCCCCGAGTTTCCTATACAATATTCATGGTATCATCTATAAACCGTCTCGTGTTAACATTCTGAGTCCCACTTGTAGAATCATCCCAGTCCCACGAGTATGCACAAGATCTCTGTGTCTGTCTCACTAGAAACCACACACAGAGGTAAAGTAACCCAACTTGTATTTACACTTCTGGACGATATATATATATATATATACCAAAGTGAGATTCGGAAGGTAAAGTGGGATTTGTAGAGACATCGTTCAATTACATTGTGCCCTTGTGTCCTCCATCTATCAGCTGAGTGGCTTACACTCTAAAACAAGTCGACTATCACAGGGTCAACTTTAGCCCCTGAGCCATAAGTGTACTAATCTTTCCGGGCTTGAATCTCAATACTAACAATGATCTCTACCTCAAGTTACGTCGTTACAATTTACTTCATGTTCTGTATGTGATCCCAATGTGAGATCATCCTCACATATGAAGATGAAAATAATGGGTTGGAGTTCAATGCCAATTTAGATTACTCGAATAATAATGCAAACACGTTAGTGAGAAATTCGACGTACCTTGTGAACATTTAGATGAGATCAATTGGTTTTGAGCTTCACATATGAAAAATATTAGTTGGAAATATTTTTTCAAATCGAAATTAACGAAAAATATAATATTGAGGTTTTTAGATTGCATTGTCAAAATCAACCTTCAATAAAATGTCATCCATTGAAATAGAATGTGCTTGTCTCGGATGGAAATCGATAATCATGAATGTGACACTCTCGAGCCAATTGTTCATTTAATAATAGTTTGGATGCCACACTCGAAGAAAATAATTCAAAAGAATGTCTATCAGACGTGAATCGTTGTGGTGTCAATTAGAAGGATATTCTCATATTCTGTGTCTATAAAGTCAATCAATGTTTCATCCCCTAATGATTTCTTTTTAAGCGCATAGGTTATTTGAAACCTGAGCATATCAATGATGAATATCAATCAGGATAGAAATAGCGTTGATAGCTGAAACTTCATAATTATCTAGACGTCACTTTTTCTTTTCGAGATTCAATTTTATTCCAATCGAAAGTTATTGCACCGTGATCAATTCGTGAATTCTTAATTATCTCGAGAGTGAAATTCATACGGGAGTATAGAAAACACCTGATTATCACTGACTCAAATCGAACTAATGATAAACAATTAAAAAAAATTAAGCGTTCACTATTTAATAGTTTAGTGATATTATCAACCACATCTTCTGAAAACCACCATGGAACGAAATATCCAAAAAATCGGGAATTTGATGATAGAGCAAGATGAGTTAATTAAAAATCTTTTTTACAGACCCTCCATTCATTCATGAAAACATAGAAAAGCACATGAAAATTCCACTTTTCATTTAACAAACTACAAAATGACAAACATGCGAACATTTGGAACAACCACATAACACCAGCCTTCTTGTGAAATACCGGACAATTAACTACAAGTTATGATCCTCCTGTGTTCTGCATACATGAATGTAAATTTTTTAAATACACAAAAGTGAATGAGTGTATTTCAGTGTTGAACTCAAAGTTCTACCCAGAAACTAAGTAGTCATATCCGAAGTCAAAGCTGTGGTCGATGTGGTCCGTGTTCATGTCAGTATTGCTGTGGTTAGCGAACACGTCGCTGCGAATCTCAAGTTGCCATCGATTGTATCCACCATCACTAATCACCCAGAATACTAATTTGAGAAACCATGAATTTGTCGGAATCAGAATCGGGACAATTTCACGAATTTCTTATTAGTGAATTCGATCTTCCACCACGATGAAAATTAAACAAAACTTCAGCACCCAACATGAAGTTTTGGTTATTTATAAATTGCAATTCATAGTCATCCGGCGATCAATCATTGATTGATACTCCAAATAGAAGCACTATGATCAACTAACTGGCTATTTCAATCATATCTTTCAATTGCAATGAAGATTTCGTCACATCCGTTCGAATTCAATGAACAAATATTCCATTAACTTCAATTAAATGAAGTGAAATTGATAACAGCCATGAAACCAAGCAAATGTATTGAAAAAAAATTCTTGAAAAATCAATACAAACAATAAACTAAAATCTGATTTAAAATCACTTTAGTAAATCAGGAATCTCAAACTATAAAAATTCAATAAATCTAAACCAGAAATCAACTCACTAAAGCACTTCCAGCAAATATCTAGCACCAGTAAGAGATAAAGTAACAGGTACAACTAAAATTTGTATGTCTATGTGTTTGCGCTCTATTTCGTAAGGTAGGAATAGATCCAGTGGTTAGTGGTATTTACGGTCAGCCGTATGAACTATAGAATTGAAATTGATCCGCTCCGCAGACCAAAGTGTCTTCAAAATTAATTTCACTCTTCTCTGTTGCTGTAGATTCATTGAAGTTTCAGAAGTGAGTACCTTTTCAGAAAGAGAGCAGAGATCATACATGTAACAGACGAACTTTGCAAGTGATATCAGTCTAATTTGAATCCTGCGATCACCATAGTGTGCTCAACGTTAGAATCCCTACGCAGCAGAGAGGAATATAGCGCAAGGGCAAATGAGAGATGGAATAAAATGATGGGCAGACCAGGTATACAGAGTTCAATCTGCGATGCCGTACTGAAGCTGTCAAGCTCACTAACTTCTTCCATTTCTGTGTATACGTGTAGCATCACGGTTTTAACCATTCAGACGCTCCTCGTGTGTCTTGATAAAATATTCAACTGCAGATGAGGGTGGCTTATGTCCATGTATATATATTACAAGCTTGGGATTGTCACGGCTTAGATTATACTCTGAAGTCGCATGGAGCTTTCTACGTTGACTCCTAAAATTGCGCGAGGGATGAAGTGAAGAAAAAATAAACAACGAAGAAAGAAAAGGTAGAGCAAACATGAAAAAATAACTATCGAAAATAATTGCGTTGGTTATTATTATGTGAATAATGACAATCAGTTTTGATAGAATTTCGATGACGACTAAGTTAATGCGATAAAGATAAATGTTATGAAGTAAATAAAATGAATTTCATATTTTTTTCTTTGAAATTTATGTCTCTGACTTCATGCCAAGACCTTTCACACTGCGGATATGGAGAATTATGAGAATATACGTTATGCGGAATAATTCTGAGTGCATTTTTTGGTGTCGGATTATTTCGTTATTGTATTGGGATTACATGTGATATGAAAACTCTATAGAATTGATAGAACATTGTGATGAGGACTTTATTCAATGTTGCTGAGAGGATTCATCAATGTAACATCAATCCATAATTCATTTCCAATTCAAATTTCAACTCCTCAGAGGAGCTTTGCAGTATAATGTGAAGGTGATTAAAATGTAAATCAATATAATATAATTTTCAGGTTAATTCCATATTGAACTTAAAATTTTTGAAGACATTAAAGGATGAACTCATCACCTGGTACCGGAACTCAAACAATGATATCCAATGAATGAAAGTGGAAACTTGCGGGTGCGATTTCATCTTCGAAACAGACAACCAATTTCATTATTCATATCGATGTCACATGATTTCACACTTTCTTTGTTCACAGAGTGCACAAATATTCGACATATACTACGCAGTGGACTAGAACGACTCCATCGAGATTCAATACAGAACCACATTTCGAAAAAAAGAGACGAACGAAATACTGTAAAATACCAACTTTGAAGAAGAATAAGAACAAATAGGCCTTCATGCAAGAGAAATCTTCTCTATAAATTCCCGTTCTTGTTCTTGAACGAGAATTCAAAAAGCGACATTCTCTCGATCATTCCATTCGTAACCGAAGATTCGATATTTCTCAAGAAATTCAACCAATTTCAATTGGTGCTTCGACATATTCAATATCAATTTCTGTAACCGTATCGATCTGTCCATTGATGGAACATATTTTTCTTGAAAATAATGTTAGAGATGAATTCAATTCCCGCCCACTAATGTTCTTTGATATTTCCTCGCAACAAAGAGCTGGAAATATCAACCAGGTTCTCCACATCGTGTGAGAAACATAAATCGGTGAACTGTAGGACCAGGTTCATCAGAAAGCTTCAACACAGTATGTTACGAGACCAAATGCGTTTTCAGTGGCAGGAGTTTTCGTAACTGAATTGCCACCAGAGCTCAAAAGTATTGAAGGCTGCTTTCCTCTCTGGACTAAATGAATGGCACTCATGCGTACTCCCCATTTTCACAGTGAAGACAATCTACCAACATTAAACCTCTCATAATCACACTCGGTATTCCATCGCAAATACTTTTCTGATTTAATTAAATGAATCTGAAAATTCTAAGGATTCAAATCTGATTTCAGTATGAATAATATCAACACAGTTGTGAAATCTGGTCTCCAACTCATTTCAATATTTCATATTCTGAACAATTTTGATTCGACATTTTTCATTTCATGAACTACGGAAAATGTTGGTTCTGGATTCTCTTTGCAGCATTGAGCTTTTCAAGAAATCGAAGAAATGACTTCATCACATTACGCCAACGACATGACAATACTCTGTTCTCAAATACTCCAACTCATTCATGTCATCGGTGTCCCGATGCACATGACTGAAGTTTCAATTGAAATGAAAATATTTGACATCAAAGAATGAATACGTGCAAGGGGAATAAATAAGACATCTTGACTCAACTATTGTACTCTAAGTTTGCATATAAAGCTCACCGTTCTTATTGATCACATAGAATGAAAGCAAATGCATCGTTTTCGATCTCCATATGGATCAATAATTGAAAATATGTTCGAGTACATCTTTCAAGGTGCACTACTGCGTACATCAATTCCCTAACCAATTATCAAATGATATCAATGGCTTCATATTCCTTTCTCGAATCCATACGAAAGTACTCAACTGATAACCAGAATTAGTTTGATATTTTCATATTTCATAATAATTAACAGCTCCATCAAATCCAGGAGTTGTCACCATTTTCATGGAACTCCATCACAAAGTGCCACTACCATTTCTTGCCAAATTGATGGCTATTGACATAATCAAATTCCATATCAAATTCATAATAAAAATATTGATGAAGCATAATGAATCTATCGAACAGCTGGCTACGTAGCAGAGCACTCAAGCTCTTTGATCGAGTGTAATCATCAGTTCAATCCTAACCAGGTTTCCCAATAATCTGCATGTAATTCATCTAGCCCAACTCCAATTTCATCAGTTTTCCAATTACTTTTCAACATCCATGCGCGTGAATCGCAATTAACCATTTTCATATTAATATCACAACACGGCAAATTCATCTGGAGTCTCCATGAATTTGTTTTTTTTTTTCATATAATAATTCCGCAATTATTCTCATTTACCGATTGAGTTAATTGATGATCAATAGTTCAACTAAAACCAGAATCCTACCTGCATAAATTCCCAGATAAGAGGCTAAAAATAATACGGACACGATGCTATCAATGTCATACATCAGAACTTCCTTCCATCAATCGTCTATCTTACTTGGGTTCATCCGTTTGAGTCCCTCTGAATCTCATTGGACATATCGCCATATATTTCACAATGTGGATTCCCTCACATAATTTATATTAAAGATGGATTAATGGATGTTTAATTGTAATGAGCTTATGAATAGGTGGGACAAGATGAAAGCATCAAGGGGGTGTACACGGTGATTAACTCTTGCAAATCAGGATGAATATACAGTCCTTCGCAATGATGAGTAATTGCTATGTTGGATAACATAAGATACGAATAAAATACAGTCATAATTCAATGGATATTAATTAATTCAATTTTCTTTTCATTCCTAATATGACATGAGAAATGATTAATGTGTACATTCACTGATTTTATGAATAACGAAGAAAATTAGCAACGTAATTGTGAATTATATTGTCATACCCAAACGTATTGTTCATGATTGTGCCATTTTAGTTGGCATATTCACTTGACAGAATTTAATATAAATTCATGTTTGTTTACACTGCAATTATCATATTGATATCATGTAGAGCAGAGATGTTATTACGAAATATTGTGTTTTCATTTGTTCATTTACAGCGTTGTTGACACTTTGAATAAGATAATGTCACATTTTCCTCTCTATCCAGCTATGTTTTCTTCTGTTTTCCTTCTTCTTTTTTCTCATAAACTGAACATAAATCGAGTTTCATATAAATGTGTTATATACCAATGACAATACAGAGCATAACGTGGCAATCATTCTACCACCAACGTTGTACAAAAATGAAAGCGAAAGACAGTATAAACATTCAGTGTCGGTTTTGTAGCATTCGGTCAAGGTCTTGGCTTTTACGCGATTTCATGTTGGGATTAGGAGAAAATATGAGGTCTCATTTCTTCCATAGTGTAAAGAGTTCTATATACAGGAGAATGGAGTGTTCAAAGTTCAACAAGTCTTGCATGAATATAGAGATGAAAATTACTGATTAAATAGATAAATTTCAACGGAACTTCCCTCTTGCATTTCATTGAATATTCTTATCTCAGAGAATTGTTTATTCATTGAATTATTGATTCAATAGTTTGTATTTGTTCTATTGAAACTTCTGCTTTCACGATGTGAACGAATTGTTGGGATTTACAAAATGTTATAAACGAAACTAGAGAATGGGTGAGGAACACAAAATATTACCTCGAGATAAATTTATTAAAGCGATATATCAAGCTTTAAGCCAATCATTTTCAGTAACATACACACACACACACACTGACACACACACACACACACACACCTACTCACCACATCGATTTCATAACACCCACCTAGTTTATTATTACACCTTGCCTTTTCTATGTTTTCTATATTTCATTTCTATTTTTTTATTCATTTATACCCTCGAATGTTTATATTTTCCAATTTTGTTGTCTGTTTCTTTTTTTTATAAATCATTCAACCGTATTTTACACTTCGGCTTGCCACGCCATCGATTTTATGTTGAAAAAAATTTATCTCACGTATTCCAGCTTCAATGTCTGCTGTCTTGAATGATGTTACAGTACTGTGTGGACGCGTGCACACGCACTTGAATCGTTTGTCAAACCCATGGGAATAAACATGTTGTATATAATTTACTTCAATCAAATGGACAAACAAGGAGAGAAGGATAGGGAAAAAAAAGGCAAGATAGATTAAAGGAAATGAAATTTGAAGACAATGATTCCCAGATGAGAAAATAAGAAAATGTTGGAAAAGTATAAATATGAAACTTGTCATCAGTTACTTATATATAATGAACGAAACAAATAACTTACTAATAGAGTTATTATATGACTGCGTGACGACGATTGAGTTTCTAAGTTTTCTCTTCATATAATTCTTCATTGACGTCAAACTTTCTGTAGTATTTCAAGACGCTTGGCGACAAATGATCAAAGTATGAAAATTTATAAACAGCAATAAAAGAAAAACATTTGCAGTTTGTGGTTGGTCAGTTATTTTTTCACAAATGTGTGGATAAAAATTACTTGAAATCTATTTCGATAATTTGCCTCTCATACACGTGAGAATTGTCCTCGTACAGCTATTAAGAAAATATGACAATGTGAAATTCTTTTTCGATTCAAGTTGCTCTTCAAACTGGTGCATTTTGTTCTTATACGTGAAATATTGTGTTCTTCAAGTTTTCTGTTTCCTGTGTGGCAAAATGTATTTGCAAAATAGCACAAAACCGAGTACATATTTTTGTATCAAGAGCTTGAAGATTGGTGTAATTAGAAAGACAATTTTTCTGCTGCTAACTCATCAAAATTACTGTGCAATATTTTCCAGTCGATTGTGAAGCGCCATATCATCACCTACGTAAAACTTGTCAGAAAAAACTCGGAATTTTTTTTTCAGAGTATGTTGAAAGTCTGTTGCATTGTCATTCTCGAAAATTCCCATCTCCTCATTTTTCAGTTATACGTTGGAATGTAATTTCGTCTGTACTTTCTGAACGAAAAATACAAAATATCGGGGAGGAAATGAGCTGACTCGTTACAGCTGAATAAAAAAAAAATTTATTTATTATTTCACTCTCTCCAACAATGCAATAACACCAGTGTACTAAGTGCATCTGACACTTTCAACTCATCTGACCACGATTTTCAACTTCATCCCAGAATGAATCGGGAGAAAAAATACGTCCATTACACCTCTCATTTTATACATCGCATGACAAGAGTACATCACTATTTCTGTGTGGTTTTAACAGCTGAATGAATTCTAAACCAACATTCACCACCAATGCAAAAAATTTCCCAGAAATGATGATTGATCAACACGAAAACACAAGAAACATGTTATGCACATTATAATTGAACGAAGAATCTCCAGTTCTGTAAAACTGCCACGAGCAAACACAAAAAACTTATCTTTCATTCCACAACGCTTTTTCTTCATTTCCGAAGCAAAAAAAAGTTCCACGCACTCTCACTCGATAACTCACAATTTTTTCATACTCTCATATAAAATGATCATAAAAATTTCTACCATAAAACTCCAAAACTTCTGTACTCACATCAATTATCCATTCCCTAAAAATGTTTCACGATAAAAATTTCTACAGAAAAGTTTGAATTTCGCTTCTTCTACATCCCAATATTTCCTTCATGAACCACAAAAAGCTCATGGCGATTCAATTAATTATAGTAGACAAATAAATCTTTTCATCTACCAGCATTCATAACATAATTGGAATAAAAAAGGGTTTGAAAAATTTTCTACCACTGTTCATCAATTTATTATCCAACCACAGGCATCGTAGTCCATAACTCCGAATGGTGGTTGAAAACGTCAGCATGTTCTTTTATTTTCAACTCAACGTAATGAGAACCAGTGAAAGATGATCGGAAATCAAAAAGAAAAGGAATAGAAATAAAAGTTCATTCTTAAAGCTAAGTGTGCGCCCTTTGAAGTGAACCTGTGAAAACTGGTTGCGATCAATAATAGCGCACTTCTCATTGCATCATCTTGCCATTATTCTTTCTTCACTCTCTAATAAACCCTCGAATAACTTTGATTAATAAACATCGAGAACGGAATATACTCAGAAAAATCTGCAGATGAAAAAATGTACTTCGTCCATACTTGTGCATTGCGGAGCACTCGAAAAGTAATCAAGAGGTACCAGGTCTGTATATCAATCGCGTAGACCACACAAATTATTTTTACCATACAAAACGGTGAATTCCCTCGGAATAATCATCATCCATGCGTGAATTGATGTGGCAAGCCGTTATGCAGGAATATGTTGATGCATCAGCAGAATTCATAGTTTTCAGCAACATCGTATGTAGTTGTGAGTTACTCGATTTGATATTTCATGGATTGGTTGAATTATTTCATAAATGAATACCGTCAGTAGTGCGTACCATCGTACGCAGAGACCTTTTTCAACAGAAGTTGAATAATCTCCATCAACTATCACAACTTCATTGATAACATTCACTGAATTTCATACACCACTGATGTTATCAAACATCAATTATCAACCACATTTATACCGAAATGTTTTCAATTGTTATAATTTCATTTCACGAATATTCATTCGAAAGTTAATGATATTCCATTCAATTTATTCCAGATTGGATTTCAATTGCGATACTGAACATAAGAATGAATCTCAAATCAAGAACAAGTCACAGAAATGTTTCAATCTTGTTATCTATCAATCGCAAATAATCTCAAATGAAATATAAGAAACGATTGCACTTGACTTGGTGATAAAATATATTCAAATTTGAAATACGATAACAGCTCCTTGGAATGGAAATAAAATTCTCATACTGAACTGCACTTTCAGTTTCACAGGAATCGTACATGCACCACATTCAATCATTTGAAGAAAATGATTCTCATGTTGTGAACCGCATGAATCGATAAAACGAATATTTCAGTTGTACAAATAAGAAAGAATTTTGAATTCGATTCTTCTACCGAAAAAATTTCTATCGCGAATTTTTTTATTCGTTGAGACATTACTAAAATTGTCTCAGCTGACACATCAACGAGAAAATATTATCCAAATCTTGAATATTTAATATCTCAATGAAGAAAGAACCCTAGATCATCAAGAACAAAACATGGAAAAATTCGTCTGAATTCATGAATTATTGAATTATGTTCATCCCTTAAAAAAAATTCCATCCTCCACTCTTCCATCATAAATAATAAATAATTCTATCACGTATCCAATCACAATGTTTAGTCACCCGAAAAAAAAAATTAAAACAGCAGCAACTAGAAGTATTTCCGTCTGAGAAAAAACGTTCATAATTTCCATCAACTCCGATGATAAAATTGGGCTTAACACCATCAACATGATCTTTCCCCTGCAGTCATCTCTTTTTCACTCATACCTTCCATTATCAAAAAAATATATCCCATAAACGCCCACACTTTGACACAAACCTTAACCTCCCTCGTACATTCAAATATCTTATCCTCTCACACGTGATTACATCGTCGTCGACATAGAGTGTAAGATCTTTATAAGAGACAATAAAAAAATTGGTATAATATCAAACACAATCACTTGATATTTATATAAATATATGGTATGAACACACCTACACGGACACGTGATGTAGATGTTATCTGGTAACAATTGCATGCAATATAATAAGCACACAATACATCTGTGTGGCTCGATGAACTTACTCGATTGTGTATAGAGAATACAAACGCAAGCATGTGATGTCTGCCAATTATAATAACTGTTTGTTTATATATATCAAACTTGAATAACATTGCAATTATCGTTCGGAATGCCAGTATTGAATCAAAGACAATGGCGATACATTTCATTGACAATAATGTGGGAATAATGCAAAAGTACATTGCATGAAATAGCACTGATGACACACAGTGCGATATTCATGTTTAAAATAAGATTTTTGTCGCTTTTGTGAGAAATTCAGTTAATTAGTTCATTCAAAAGACAGCCATTATGTCAAGTCATGACGCCAGTACACCTCGGTCTTCAAAAGATTGAACAAACATTCGACTGATGTCAATTCTTTTTAGACTTTTACGAGAAGTTTAAAAGGACATTCATATGAAGAGACGTCACGTAGCTCAAGATACGTTCAAATTCATGAGATGAATGGGAGAATATTTTCTGACGACGATGTTCCATGATGTATGGAAGATTGAATCAGATTTGAATTGAAAATAATTTTTATGGGGTAAGTTTATTGTTCAATGGTTTTTACAGATTTGTTAACGGTTCATCATGTGCTGGAGTGAACAAAAAGTTTTTTTTAGTATTTGGATAGGATGTTGGGGCGGAACCCTTGGAAAGGAAGATGATTAAATTATATAATTTCATGTTAAAAATAACCGATGCAATTTTTTAATTAACATGACACTCTGAAAAATGTCAAATTAATTAAATTTGAATTATAGAACTGTTATTTGTGATCTGGGTTACGAAATTTTCCCCGATTATTTTTCATGGATTAAATTTTTTTTTCTTTATATCGAATTATTCCCGGACTACTTTTTATGATTTTAATCTGATTGTGCGCGCGATTGTCTATGCTCGACACTGAGGGGTGAAATAAAAATATTGTACAAATGAAATATTTCTTCACATTCAGGACAATTAAAAATTTTGGAGGGAATTATTCTATGGAAACTCACGACGCAAAGGATGAAACGAATATAATAATGCGAATATATCTGTTCAAGAATATTTTTTACAGACTACGAACTCATTACTTCACACAAAGAAAAAGTGATATTGCCTTTCATCACAAGTCGGATTTCGAAATTTATATAAAAAATAATCGAAATTGGTGAATAAAACATTCTATAACTTCTGTCATGAAATAACTAGAAAACGATAATAGCAAAATAGATTTTGATCAGCGATAAATTCATGACTCCTATCAACTCACTCTAGTTGATCAAAGAATAATGAGCATGAAAAAAAATGACATCTACGAGACAACCCACTTCAGAACTCAGTTGATATTTACTGAACTGATGAATCGAACACACGTCAAAAGAACACCAAACGTCTTTATAATTTTTCCCACGAATGTACACCATGTTCCATGAATTTTCATGAAGGGTACTGCAAAGTCCTCAAACTCCCTTCCCTGATGCAAGAAGATGACACACGTCTGTAACTATTACGAAAAATTCTATAACAGTAACGCAGAATTCTCGCAATATCCACTCATCTTCAATTCAATTCCAATTGTTTCATAGATCTACATGAAAAATATGTAAAATAATTTTTCGTCACAGACGATTCTATAAATATAAAAATTATTATCAATTCCATTATTTCTCCCATCATTTGATTCCAAGGGGATATAACTATTTCAATCATCCACCTCAAATATTCTCCGAATCGTAACGAAACACCAACGAAGTTTCTGCACGCTTACCCAAATTTTATTTACAATTCAAATCACCAACATAAATGTACTGAAAATAATGTAACATCAACCCACATCAATTTCTATGACATGATAAAGAACATCATCAGTTTCACAACGTCTAAATAAACATCCCCCTTTAATATACCTCATGCAAGAACACGTTTCATCCACGATTCTTAATGAAGTTATTCATTAACAGTTAATTAAACAATTTCATTCATCATTTATTGTTAATGTGTATCGAATGATGCCCACAAATTTCAATCCATCAACATTTAGATTATTTGAAATATTACTGAAATGCAATCACGATCCTCCCTCGGAAATTTTCTTCGTTTTTAGTTTTTTTTTCTAGTCATCACGATACTCGTAGACAACAAGTGATTCAACCCTGGCGGCAAAGCAAAGCCACTTGTTACGTGTGTTGAACGAATACATATATATTACCACAGTTTCATTTCTACACCCTTGAGTATTTCATTCTCTTATATGAGATATAAAAATAAAACGTGAGCTTATCGATTTGGTGAATTGAAGTGGTATTGTTGATATATAACCAGCAGAAAATTCTATCCATCATTTTTTTTTGACGATTGGTTATTGAATTAAGTCGATGATTTATCTTCTGATATTTATACGTTAGCTGGTGCATTTTCATTTTTATTTTGATTGATCATTCAGTAGTGAATATTTGCATAGAGGATGGAAACACGATGATTAAAGTGATGGGTGCATTGTTGTTAGTTTTTTTCTGTGGATAATTTTATGTAACGTGAAGGAATGATGGGAATGTAAGAGTGAGAGCTCCTGGCTTGGATATTTATGCTTGGTCAAGCTCAAGGAGAAACTCTCTATTGCTTTGTTACTATCGCACTCTTGAGTTTACTGCATTAGAAATAGGGGATGAAATTATACACAACCATAACGCGACTATAACCTTCATTATCTCACCGGAGAATCGCTACTCCTTGAGCCCCGACCTCATGTTTGGATCACGCAACCGAAAAATATTCTAACGACATTAACTCGAAAGAAAAAATAGAAATATATTAAATAATGATGAATTATTGTGGTGGATATTTTTCCTTTTCTTTTATTCTCACTATCCTTCTTTGAGTGTTTTTTAACGATCAACTGAAGAACGCATGATAGAATGCAATGGATGGAAAATTGGATTACTCATTTGAAGAGTGGAGGTCGAAATGTTGACATTGGAATGAACGTTGTGAATATAAAATATTGTAACGATTTTGGAAGTTGTCGATGAGAATCGGAAAAAAATTGTCGCTATCTCGTTTCTTTGTTCTCGTTTCAGTGAAACCGTGTAAAATGCTCAATGTCATATCCGCAAATTCGATCATTCAAATCAATCACTACATACGTGAATTTTATTAAAAATTAAAAATTGAAACACAATGATTTGCCAGAAATGAATAATAATTGTTTTTTCGATTCAATTCTACGTTTCACTCGTTGAAAATCATCCTCAACAAGTTCTTCTCCAAATTTAAATATGAAAATTTGTTGATGAAAACTGAACAAACAAAGTTTTACTTTTTTTTTTTAATTAAAAATTTTCCAATCGCTACTCAACTTGTGTTTTACCATATGAAAACATTTTGATCTATCGAAAATCAGAGCAAAAATGCACGACCCGTACCACTCATTTTAAAATCTTTCTCATTCTCTCACAACAAAACTCCAGCGCTTGAATATATAACCAAACAAAAAAAAATTACAAACACTCAAAAAACATTCGCTCACAGTATAGAGAGGGAATAAATATCACTCGCCACGTATCAAAAACTATTTCCATCAAGCATACAAAACAAACAAAGAAAACTTTTTTACAATCCAACAGAACCAACAATGAAAAATTCATCAACAATGGGAAATCGAAAAAAAAAGCACAAACATTAATTTCTTTCTCCAACAATTCCCAAAAATTCACGTCAAATTATCCTGCAATTATGAATAAATTTTCAAAAAATTGAAACATTCACAAATTCATTATTGTTCTCCATGTATTTTTCCATTTCAAAATAACTCGAACAAACTATTTGAAATTCAATAAAGTACTCAGAAGAATGAAGATACAATTCAAATACCTCATATATGAAAACGTATTTAATTCCAAGCGAATGGTCGGTGACTACCGGTTGTAGCTCCTCGAACAAACCAAACACACGCTGCTACTTCTCACCCGTGTTGATCCTGACTACTAAACTTTCCTTCTCTGTTCACACCAACAAATATGCCACCACACACTGCCTCTTTATCGCACACACAAAAAATCTCATTTCGACTTGTGCACCTTCACTACTGAAACCATCCCTCGTGGAGCGCACCAGACAAATAAACAGAGACAAAACATGTCGAAGATATACCAAAGGGCGAATACGTGTGACAGAGCAAAAACATCGTATTTGACGCCGGCGCTTTTCACATCTTGCACCTGCGCCCTACCAATCGCGGGCCTTTACCCCCCACATTTGCTACGTTCATACCAAAACCACCACCTGAGTCGACCCTGTGTGAGCATTCCCTCATTTTTTCTTTATTCCATCTCAACCCAATTCAACACACCCACACATATCCTCATTCGCACACTCCTTTTCCTCTCACATCAACCCTCACTTCCTTTCTTACATTACTTTTCCAACGCTCAACATAACCCTCCTTTTTTTTCTCCCTAAAAACAAAGAAATTTATTTATTCATTTCTTTCTATTTTATTCAACGACATCTCATCGCAAACTTTTATTTTGTCATTCGCTGTTGACAATGAACACTACTCATGATATTCCATGACAACAAAATTGGGTCCAATCAGTCAATGTAATAAAATTGGTTGGATAAAACAGAGAAAGATGATATGACCTGAGACTTAGCGTTATATTGTGCTTTATTGTTAAGGTTGTTAGTTATTATAAACGGTTATATGTTCGACATAACGACGTCGTTGCGTGGGAACACGTACATGATGGGTTATACTAGAAATATATATCTATATATTTATTTCGGTGTGTGCATGTGTGTTTACAATGTATCAGTGTTATGGGGTGAGTTTGTGTATATACAGTGTGAGACATCCAATGTATAGTCAAACGTTCTCACCAACTGGGTCAATACTGTTCCTTGTCCTTTCTCTTTCGCGCGCTTGTCTCGTCCCAGACCTCATACACACACAAACATACACAAAAATACACATAGCAATGTCCTTCGTCCGCACCTTGTAATTCCTCAACTCAGTCCCTTTGTTGCTGATGACACGATGCGACAATTCAACTTATCACAATCGAAACTATAACAGGGTCGTCGAAATTATTTAATCGAAAAGCTGAATTTGATAAGGGCGATGTGATAACAGAAAACGAGGTGGTAACACGACATGAGATGTGATAAGAGAAAATTATTTGGAAATTTTGTATCTTTTTTTTAGGTAATTTGTAACGTGGTGAGGTGAAAAGCACGATTTTCTTCAGTAATAAAAATGTATGGTGATTGAAGTTGACGTTTTTAGGTGGATTTTGATGTACAGATTTTGATGAGAGAAATGTTTTTATTCATTCGTAAAATTCGATTTTTCAATTCTCAAAACGCATAATTCTTAGTGAATAGAACAATCAAACATATAAACATCGAGTCTTCGTTTTGTTTTCAATTCTGATTTTATTCATCAGCTTTGTCAATCTAATGTGCGAATTTTTGAATTTTTGAATTTTTGAATTCTCAATAGCAACAAATTTGTCTGTAATTGGGAGAAAGTGAGACCTTTGTCTCGACAGTTTACCAACGAATTCATGAAAATAAGTGATAATCAATAATTGTGAAACTACTCAATTTTTCTCATGTGATGTTATCAGAATTCATAGATAAAATATAACAAGGAGCTTATGGAAGGAATGAGGGCATTACATATCTGATGAAAACTGTTAATGGGTGCTCAAGCTTCGCGATAGACGATGAGCATATTCAATTTAACATATTTTCTCATATATGAGGTGAAATATTTTCACTTGTGAATGATTAATTATGAAATTATCAGCAGTAATTTAGGTTAGTTCATATTTCATTGTATTCAACTGGACTAATGTGATAAAAAATAAACGCGCAGTCCATTTTCCCTTAATCTAATTAGATTTGACTACAAATCCATTTTTTCTTCTTCGATGTTTTCTTGAACAAGATAAAATCCGAAAATAAACATTTCCTAATTCGATTGCATGACGATGAACCCCTACAAAAATCGAAATTTTATCGGATGACAAATAGAAATGTTCAAGGTCCACAGAGCATTTTTCATTTCCATATTTGATTGTCACAAAATTTTATCCCACAATTTATTTATGCAGCCTTTTCTTTGAAAATGTTCCACAATGCTACGCTAATTTCCCTCATTTAGATTCGTTCCATAAAAAAATCGCGATTACGACTTTATAATTTACAACGTTCACTGCTTGGGGTTGAAAATAATTTTGGTGGATTTCCGAGCAGCGAGCAAATTAAACAAAATGAATATGAGAAAAATAAATGCAGATATAAATGAAACAAAACTGAACCAATGAATTAACAATCGCAGTTTGAATAATAAATACATAAGCACCCACCTAATTTTCCTTAATCTTATACAGAAAGAGAAAAAAAAAATAAAAACAAAAAAGCAATGAAAAAATGTAATAGATTATGATCTTTTTAGCAGCCAGAATTTGCATAAACGTCCAACTCTAGTCCATTACAAATAGGAAAGTAAAAAAAAAACATGAGGAACGAATAAACACAAAAGTGCAGAGGGCAAATTAGTAATCAAAAAAATAATTTTTCATATCAAGGCATCAACTGAAAAAGTGAAGGAAGTTTGCCACTATTTTTCACGCTATCGCAATTCATGGGAAATCATAAATATAAAAAATATTTCGGAAGTAAAAAAGGTCAAGGATGTTCAGAAAAAGAAAGAAAAAGTTCAATTTCGGGTGATAAAAACACCAAAATGAAATATCACCACCATAATTTTGCATAGCGTGAAAAAGTATCGCCAATGTTTTATTTTTACACCTTCAACTACATATAAAAATATATATTTGACTCGTAACGTGTTTAGATAGCGATCGTTTCTCGGGAGTATCAAGGTAATGGCAACAGTCACGTATGCACAGGAACATAACGTATGAGTGGTACAACCCAAGTGTCGAACAATTGTTGAATGTATATATGAACATAGCTAACTTGAATGATTACCTCAAGGCGTTCACTTTATCCACCTGTCAGTGTTGAAGTATCATGGTGAAATTTGTATAGTAAAGTAAAGTGCAGAAAGCCTGAGGTAGCTACATGCAGGATAATTCTAGATAGTCAAATAAAGTTTCGCAAGCCTGCGCTGGACCGAAACACTTCAGCAGTACGGGAAGGCGGATAAATGAGGTCGGAAGTGGAAATGAAGTTGATAAAATTTATAGTTGGACTAGCGAGTAACATTTCCGGTTGTGGTAAAAAAAAATGAATTCAATGAGATGAATAAGATATGTATTCATGACTGTTTATTTTTATTTTACCGTTTTTAAATTCAATTTCTACTTTTTTTTTATCTGCTTTTTTATTATCTTCCTTATCGTCTGGATATCAATCGCATTTTATATTTTCATTTACATTCCCGTAGATATATATTCGAGAATATATATTTAGAATTGTAAATATAAAAGAATGTGCATGAAGATATTTTATCTATTCTCCAATAACAATAGAAATTTAAAAGTTATTAAATAAGATTTCATGTTCATCTCTGAATTTTTTTGTGCTCAAATTACTTCAATGAACATTGCATGTACATTTCATCGATAATTATTTCATTTATGAATAAATCATGAATGAAGAATACGAGAAGAATTAAGAAAAACCTGCACGATATTTTCAATGGATCGACCATGAATTCAAAACTCCAATAATAAAAATTAATATGGGTTTGATCCTACATTAATTCATCTGTGCAAACTGTCAGTAACATATTTGCGTTCATTCTAGACCTCTTCGATGAATGAGATAAGAAAATAACGAAAAAAAAAAAAAAAATACAAACTATGCCCAAATATAACAGAAGATCCAATAACTTTTCCCATTCCATATGCGAAGAAGAAGATAAATATATGATATGACACTATATTTTTTCTCCCGCAAGGCATTTCCAAATGTGTGAAATCCCACTGGTATGGTGTTGTCATGGGAACGCGAATATTCCAGAACGTGCTTGCCCACTATGAAATGACTTCTTCGAAACTGCCTCTATTATTAATGACCACAAGGTTGAAAAATTTACATCTGTCAATTCATAAATAGTTCCATAATTTTTTATCTCATTTTTATTTATATTTTTTCACTCATTTCATTTCTGTCTCGATACATCTGCTACAATTTTCATCATAAATAATATTCATGAATATGCATTAAATTGTTGACGGTACAAACATTAAAACATTGCTTCAATATAATTCACAATTATCAATTTATTCATTTTTCCATTTTATTTTTTACTCCCTTTCACACTCACGTCTGTCAACTTGAGAAAATCACCAAAAACTATGCAGCAAAAAGCTTTCACGATTGAAATATTGTACACTACAATAATTATCCAATTTTATCTTAATATATATGTA
>JABMBR010012650.1:0-36587 GCA_018881525.1 Meteorus sp. PSUC_FEM 10030008 | reverse complement strand
TATAAAAGGAATTCCAAATGTATTTGTGCACGCCACGGAGCAGGTGAAGCCTGACAGTTTCGACGGATAAATTACACACGGTAGCTGGATTGGTTGAAATCATTAGCTGACTTGGATTAACCGCTCCACAAGTTCGCAGCTATATATATGCACACGGTGTTTGAAGTGAGTGCACTGGATATGTACAGAAGGGTAATTAAGATTATGCTCGCTAAATAAAATACGCATGAGTTTATAAATTCAATTGGAACGCATACAGCGGTTCGAGCATCAGGGGGAAAGATCGACAAGTGCGATCGTGCCCGCGCACATTCAAAGTAGCCCACAATGCTTCGGATGACTTTATAGTATATATATATACCATAAAGCGATCAACTGCAATTAAAGGACGGAGAAAACACTCGGCTGAAGCAGGAAATGTGTTGCAGCATCTGTGTTTATTGGTGTACACTGATGGAATTCGAATTGCTTATTTGATACTTTGTATTTTGCGGACATGATGCGCTCGAACTCTTCCGCAATTTTGGAGATTTTGTGTGCAGAAATGAAGGCGATATGTTGTGATGTGTTCCTCTAGATCAGATCAGTTGTTATGAATGATATGCTAACATAAAACATAGGGCGATGGGCAAACGAGGATTTGTTCAGTTCTTATGCTGGAAATGTTTGCGAATTGAATATCACATTATTTATTTATTATTCAGATAAATATTGAATCAATGACTTCTGTTTTAATATCTCACCATTTTGATGATGATGAAGACAACGAACTTGGGTATGTAAACATCTTTACACCTAGAATTGAATGAGTGAATTGTCCATACATGGATTTCGTCACGTGATTGGAATGTTGAACTTTTTGGATCAGCACAGTCGTGTTTGCTTGAAGAACATATGAGAAATCGACGAGTGAAGAAATTTTCCGACAACTAATCCAATCTCAGTGTTCGTTGCAGGGCTTTTCACAATGAAGATCGTAAATCTCATTTATGCTCAATGGGCGAAGCAGTTCCAAGAAACTCATCAATATGCATTGGAACAAACATGATAATTTCATCATTTGATATGAATTCTCGAATTTCAGAACTACCTTGCAAATCAATCTTGGTATAATGCATTAAAATATATTTTGGATAATTTTACTGTTTCATTATGAGTTTTCATATTCATCCACTTTTATTCAATACGACATGAATATGGAAATAGATGAATATATGAACGGAAGAGATAATTTTCCGGGAATTCATACGTGCACAGGCATGGCGAAGTGTCATATTGAAAGTTTGTTAATTCTTCTATATGAATCAATCTATGTGATGAAATGTTCACATATTACAGAAGATGAAAGATGGCTGGTGAAATGTTCACCATATGCAATTACGGTACATTAAATCATTTCATACACGCACATGTGGTTTATTCTTTGGCTGCAAATCCTCCTAACGATGTCAAAGTCGTTGGCCCCCCTCAACCGGTTTCGTTGAGAGATCACGCGGGTCAATCTCGACACGTCGTGCTTTTGACCATGCATCATTCAACAAGTACTGTACCAGTGAATTTTGTAGACGAAATGTGTTAAGAATATGATGGGTATTCACCAGAGAATGCGTGTCTTCACACAGGATCTCAATAGCTCCAAGAGTACATTTAGATGTTCAACATTCAGCAACATTCCGTTTTATCTTGATGCGAATCATTCATATTGCAATACTACTCGTGAACTGCACACGCGCAACTGACCGTTTGCAGATATAGGGGTTCAATTTACGTCAGTATAATCATCCTCTTGATATTCATGAACATTTACATTGTAATAGAATAGAAGAGCACAATAATATAGTACTCATTGTGTAGCTCATCTGTTGAAAATCATCAAATTTCAATTGTGCAATGTACCCTTTCTGTGACAATGTACTTGTCAACTCAATGATTTCAGTGAAAGTGTTGTCATCTGATCTGTCATCAGCGATTTTTTTTGCAATGCTAACAGTTCAATTATTGTTTAGTTCGTTCTAACCTGAAAACTGATCTGATATCACAGAAACGTCTGTCCTGTGTCATTAGTTATTTCCTCATGGCCGTTGTGCAGAACATAAGTGCCTATGGAAAATCGAACTTCCTTGATATGCTTATATGATACACGCACGTCTAACGCATCTAATCGTACAATAAATCTCTCGCCTCGTCTTGTGCCATTGAATTATCACTCTCAGACTTCTCCTTTCTTCAAGTTTCAACTCCCTTACGAAACACGAGATGGTACGGTGCACTTCGTGACTCGAACTCACAGAGGGAGCTAAGTGATTCATGCCCCGATTCACTGTGCTTTGCTAATGGAGAATTCGATCATTTCGTCAAGTGAACATCCATGGAACGTACTCACGACCAAGATTATTCCCGCTACATCTCCACTAATAATGAGTGCGGAGTCTTAAGAAATATTTAATACCATCAATGAAGTTATTGTAGCTCTTCGGACTTTGTCCCATGATTACCGCGCAAGCTCCTAAAATTGCGAATCGAATGCTCCTGTTTGAGCTAATTGTGTAAGTAATTGTACACATATAATGAACTGAAATTGGATTCGGTATTTTATGTGTAACGGAGGAAAGAGGGAATTGGTCTCTTGTGTAATCTGCGTTTCGAGTGTTGCAGATTTGCTGACATGTCTGAAGTGACAAGCTGCTTAACAAATCGAATCAAATCTTCCGAATTCATTTGAGTTTTACTACGCTTGAGTGGCCGGGAAACCTATAATGAGAACATCTATCAGACCCTTCTATTGCCAGCTTCATGTTCCTACGCCCTGTATTTCTGAAGATAATTGGCTGTTATGTTCTTGAAATTCAAAGAAAGAAGAGTGGATAATCGAATCTAATTTCATTCCAATGAGAACTACAAACCCCGATATCACATCGATTCATGTGATTATTATTTATCTCGCCTTTGTCATATGTATTGCAAGGGTGATTTTCTTCCTACTGTCTCAGTGGGAAATATCTCAGTAGTTTATTAGCAGAAAAACGAAGCTTCAAGATTGGATGAATTTCATTTTATCGATCTACTACTATCTCATTTCTCCGCACTCTTCCTCCTCCATGCTCCCTTTTTCCCTTCCACCCTTTATAAATACCTGTTCATTTTTATATCAATCCCTACACTTTTCATGATGAAATTCCTGACTGACGATAATCCATACACAATTCATGATGAAGGGCTCATAACCATATTGGATATATGTAAATAATCCATGTCAATGTTTCATTGATCGAGGCGTCACATAATATCACACCCGTTTTTGTTCTGACAAGAAAGAGCGCTTTGAGAACTTCATAGCTGAATCTTTGGAAAAAATTTCACATTCATGCGATTGTTGTTAATAAATTTTATATAAGGTGAATAAACCATGAATATTGTTATGACACGATGGACATATTGTTTTTATTATCAAATCTAGATATTGAGGCTAATTTTTTCCTATGTAACTATCCGTAACTTCGTTTGATATCGAATATGGATAATGAATTCATATAATTTGATTAATATTGCTGGAAATATGTGAAACATATTGGGAATCAGATGAAAAAGCAATAGGTTTCAATTTAATTTTATTTCATGAATTTTTAACGCTAAAAATGTCATGAAATCAAAACAGTGAGATAAAATTCAATTATTGACAATTTTTACCATAACGAAATTGACACAATCAGGGGTAAAATGATGGTAGATAAATTTTTTATCATTTATATATTATCATATTGATGTATTATATCAGATATATTATTTATCCATGAACGTGCTTAGTAGTCTATATCAGGAGTTTGTATATTCTCTAAGCTTGAAGTCAACTCTACTCATTCATATTAACTAAATCTTTGAGGGTTGGGGAACTATAATTCAGAAGCTTCATTTGTCTCCATATATGAATGAAAAAAAAAATCACTGCGTCGATGTCGAAGTGTATCCAATGGAAGTCAAAATTTTCTGAGCAATCTATGATGACTCGATGATATAAACCAAACATTTGGTCTACATACGCTCACAAAATGTATCATTCTCAGAAATATATGTTTTTTTTTAATTTTTCGTTGTTGATGACATTGAAATCCATTGAGTCTCAGATTAAGCTCAAGTTCGAGAGTCAGTGATCATAGAATGAGAGGGCGTTCATACATCCGCCTATCATATCATTGTGTTAAATTTTCAAACTTAACAAACATCACAACACATCACTATAAGTGAAAAATATTCTTTATATAATCAACCTACTCAAATCTCTTACCAATTTAATATCATGATTTCCGGCAAAAATGAAGCAGTTGGGGCTCATTTCAGATGGAAATCTTGGAATACTATCTAAGTGAAATGTACCCTGCCATAAAACTGTTTACGTTTTTATATGATAGAAATTATAATCAAGTCTGAAAAAATAATTTTTCTATTCCACCGTATTATAATGGATCAATTCTCGTGAAATATAATTCATAAAAGCAACATCAATCATCTTTGGTATCTAAACTGATAATAAACGATGAAAATCATCCCTCATATATATGCAGAAAAAAGGAAGCATCAAGGTATTATGCTTAATATTTTCATGAGAATTTTTGCATTATATCTACATGAATAAATGGCGAATATAATCACTTTACAAAATATTGGCGATGACATTAAATTGCAATATCGCAAGGTTGGTGCCTAAAAGTAAATATCATCCAGCTTCACATCCAATATCATGGCATCGAATCTCAGCTGAGTAACGAAGAGTTCTATTATCGACACTATTCGCATTCTACAATTTCATATTATCAGGATTTTTATATCAACAGAAATCAACATTTGGTGAGATTTTAATCCAATGCATGTTATGAAGCCACGTTATATGAAAATATGGACCAGATACATAATTCCATTCCACCTTAACCTCCAAATTCATCAAGTGAGTATAAATCCATTCAGATCTATATCCACACACATACACATTCTGATATAGATATAGAGATATCATTACCAATACCAATACAAAAGCGATTTTAAGGTCGATTTATATCCTCTTAAGTTTTCTGTAAGCGTACGAAAGATTACTTCAACAAAATCATTTGCGCCACATGTTGCCGAAATGAATCGTGGGACTGGGACTCCTCTGTACAGGTTTATACGTATACACGAAAATGTTTATACGTTCTTACACACAGTCACACGCACACATAATCGTGCGCATCCCCGTTGGCATCCTTTTCTCCTAAGTGAAACAAATAAAAAAAAAAGCGAAGCCCTAAAATTTTCGTTAGTAGTCGCTTCTACTATATTGGAAACCCGCTCGTGAAACGCATCCTCTGTCGAGCGGTACTGTTTGGAAGCACTATCGAATATATGTATACATGTACGTATCCATACACAAAGCATCGCCGTCAGCATTTGTTGTATTTTGCTCTTCCTATTGTAAATTCAATTACTGCTATATTACGCTCTTATTGTCATGTGAAAAATATGGTGAAAAAGTGAATTCCCAGTGTAGGTAGAACTGAAATCAGACATTTCGTTGTATGATATGGATTGAATGTATGTGAGTACATTCAGAAAAGCTTTCATCTCTTTGCTTCTCTATTCCACAGTGCCATCATCTCATTTTGCCACAGCTCACAACGTCTACCGACAGTTTTACATATTATACAGGAACATCGTAAAGACATTTTACGACGGTGTAATGCATGAGAAAAAACCAACGAGTAAAAATGGGAATAAAAGGAGTGTGGCGTACGGTGAATGTTGTGACCTGCTCATGCGATGAGAGGGCCCTGCAAGAGGATCTGTTTTTTATATGCAAGATATATAGCAGATATAGCACTTGAAAATGGTAGTCAGACCTCACACAGTGAATGGCAAAATTTTCCTTACCCCAAACAGGAAACATTTTCAGATCAATATTTACCTCGTTCCTGAACAATTAGAAACAATGTGCAGGTAATTGTCTTCGATCCATAATTTCAAATTCTATATTTCATTGGCATGTTTAGTCTTTGTGTGAATAATCCAACATAATAATTTTGTTCATGTTTATGTGGAGCGGGTACGTATTATACGGATTTGGAAATAAGTATAATATACTATGGTCACCCTGTACTGATTGATTGATAGCTGCATTTATTTGGAACCACAATGATCTCTTCTCTCTGGTTCAATATAACAATTGGATTCTCATGATCGAAATTTGCAGCACATTAAATGATGAATTATTACAGAATAGAGGGAAAAAAAAGCGAGTTGTCTCACTGCAGTCTCATCATGTTTGATGTGGTAATGTTGGGAGAGGGATTATTACTACCAAATTAAATGAAATGTTACATATTATGACAATATTGTTATTATGTGAGTACACACGAACCGCATTCATTTATTACTTTCGTTATAACTTTGGGACACATCTCGTAAAGGGATGAAGGTTCAGCACACTCATAAATGTTGGGTGTTTGCAGTGTTGAAATTATAGGGCATCTTCATTAAGTCGAGTTGTTAAAAACGAATTTTCACATTCATTATTTATTGGGATATGATGAGTGGGTCTAACGCTTATATGTCTCATAATCACCGAAAATAGTTATTGAGTCATCACGGCATGAATATCTATAAAATCAACTACATTTCCTAATTCAGCGTGAAATATCGGTGAATTTCAAGTTGATATTCAAAATTGTCAATACAAATTAGGATGAAAATAGCAAGTCTGCAGAACAATCATGATCATTAGATCACGGATACCCCAGAAGGTGTGTTGATAAGTCCAAAATAGAGTAGAGTTAAAATATACAGGGCAGACACAACATGTTCTCTAATGTTCTTATTGATGATTAATGCGATTATTCGATTACTCAGATGTAGTGCCATATTTCCCATCAGTCAATATCCACCAACCACACAACACATACTGTCATGAGCATCATCAAAGATCTATTTGCGTTCACATCATTGCCACCATGTGCTGAGGGATTTCGTCAGAGCCATGCTATAATGAAGCCAATGGAACTGTTACGATACGTAAACGAGATATTGGCGTGTGGAACATGTGCACTATGGAACCACTAATCAACTCATTTAACCAGAGAATGCATGTTGAGCGAATCATCGAACTATCATTATATATTACAATCTAATCTATGTGATCGCTACATCTATGCAAATATTATGAGGAATCTATTGTGGCCCAATGTATCCAGATTCTATTCAGTTGTATGCTCGGGAAATTAGTGCTGAGTACACAACGGCGACAACCTGTCATTCAGGAAATGATGTCAAAATTGTTCTTTCATGTAGGAGCGTTTTGTAAAGTAACAAAAAACAATTTCGAAGACATAATCGATACTGGATAACCAAAACATTGGTACCACTGCACACAACGTTGAAGTTGAATATAGTTCAAGATTATCTTTCCAAAATCGGAATGCAATTTTTGAGCAGCGATATCTCGTCAAAATTATGGATCGTGTCTTTCTAATGAATTTTATTCTTCCTTACATTTGATTAGAAATTTGGAATTGTAATATCAAACTCATGATATATAAAACGGACCGACGATTACGATCGGTCGACGCAGCATCAAGAGTGTTTGTCTGACACAGTAACTCATAAGTAGTCACTCAATGCGGAAGACCAACTGAATGAACATTCCACAGTATTACTCGGATATAAACCCGGATTTCTGACATTGATTTGAATTTGGTGCTAAATCGTATTGTTCTGGGTGGACTATCGATGCTCTAATTCGAGATGTGAGTGATGATCGATGTATAAATATTAAAAATAGATGATGCAGAAATATTATTAGTTTACTAAGAATACTTGAGAACATTCTGAACGGATCCGGCCTGATCTGACGTAGCCACATGGCTCTGTGCAAAAGAAATGAAAATTGTTCTGACTATTTGGATGGAGCTATATTTATCCTGTCAATTGTTGCAGAACTATGCACATTCATGAATTGTGAGGAACTGAGGCACACAGCAACGAGTATTATACAACGGTCGTGTAAAATACTGAACACGATACAGCCTGAGTACGAGACACGCTCGTGTTGATAAGGTTATAAAGTATCGTGGTGCACGAAACCTCGATGAACCGAGCACGTAATCAAATTAGAAAATCATGCCAATGAGTTCTTAATTAAATTTTTTCCTCCTCACATTCAGTTTCCGAATGTTCTATACTGAAGAGATGTATGGAAACTCCTTCAGCTAAATATGACAATCTGTAAGAATGTGAGGTTACATTGATACATCACAGGGTTTGATCATTATTTTTTGCGATTCATCAATATTTACAACCTCCTGTATTATTCGTTCCTCGCACATATTATATGCCAAGCGTACAACACTTTCATGGAGTTATTGATGTCGGCGATTGAGAGCAGAAAAAAAATTGAATCAAAAAGGAAAATTGGGAGCGATGCATTTTATTGAAAAATAAAAATGTCCATCGATGTAATTTAGCACCGGAATAAGTGTGGCTAATGGTTTTGTTTTATATTGTTTTGTTGTCGGGTACGTGACACAAAGGGGGATGCAAACACGTACATGAATGTGCGAGACTGCGACGAGAGTTATTAGGCTCACGGGACAACACTAATAATTTTCATCGGGCTACGATGCAACTTTTTTAATCGAGCGCAATCGACCGAAACGAGCCTCGCATGTGTGTATGTGCGCACGTTATTTATGATAAGTTATGGGCTGCGCACCACTGCCACTTCCATGCCAAAATTTCCAGGTATTCGCTGTAAGCGCTCAACATACACGCACCTATGTACGTATACATTCGCTGACATTTGAATTGATTACATTTGACCAACAAACATGTTTACATTTTTTTTCTTATGTTAGCTCATTTTCAAGATTCGGCTTCGAGAATTCAATTACCCAAACGAATACTTATTGAACAACAAGTGTCTACACTAAAACCAAAATCGACGTCATTCTAATTTATGCTGTATGAAACTTCGATATATTCATCTACGCATCGTCCTCTATGCAATGCATTTAGAAAAAATTAATATTTGAAATTTTTCCCCGATGAAGAAATCGAGATGGGGGAACAATGCGGAGGATTTCAATGAACAAAATCGGAATAGCCACCTTCGAATCATTATAACTCGGCCAGTAAATATCTCAGAGACTTGAAACATCGGATATGATCATCTGAGCAACGTCTTCTATTCAATGCACACATCAAAATATTTGTAGCCAACCCAGGAGCCTACTTGCATCATGTTGTGTATAACGCACTTCTCGTACCAGCATTGTCCAGGGTAAATGCAGAAGATGAACATATCCGCTTTTGAAGTCGTTACGATGATTTTTCCCTAGAAATCGTTATTTCTCAACCAGAAATCTTCGGAACGACTCGAAATTTGGGTATATTTTTTTGGTATCACTTCAGACGATGAGTCAATAGAAGATCGTTAGCTCGTTCGGAAATCTGTACGATCATCACCAATACTATGGTTATGAAAGCGCCTCACTGATCGCTCCCAGCCACTACATTAATTGCTGTTAAATCATTTGTTTCATTTAATCATCAGCACCCACTCGATTCTTCAGGATCTGAATTGACATCGATCACGCACCAAGCCGATTATTACCGAGCTCAGCATCAAGCGCCATCATTCTGCATACTCGATTACCAGCATTGAAAGTCATACACCAACTCAGGCTCAAAGTGTAGCAATTCGCACACCATACTCCATACACATCCATGCATTCATCACAGTACAATTCTTCATGTGGTGAAGAATATTTCTCCAATGTCATCATCCATTGATTTAAATCGATAAACCGGGCCAAATCTAACTTCGCAGAAATTCGCTGACTGAATTCTTCAAGCTACGAGCCATCGACATCATCTCTGGGGTTGTAATTCATACACAAATCGTGAAACCGAACGTCATGCAGTTCTATCCAATATATATTCCCTTTTATATAATCCACCCACACTGTTTCATCTCATCGCATCGCATTACATTAATATGTATCGGTGTACTGGTATTCTCGAAAATTCCAATTGGTGCGTAAAAAAAATTGTTCATGCTCAAGTATTAAATGATTGTGATATGAATTGATGTGGTATGCCTGAAATTCCTTATTCCCATCATAGCCTGAGCAATTAAATCATGAAACAACTGGAACGTATATACCCGAATAGAGCCAAAATTTTGAACAGCTACTTAATGTTTTCCTTTTTACCTCAGAATGCCGGAAGAGAACTGTCTCAATACGGAATTTACTACTGAATTATATCCCCACGAATCAGGTTATGTGATGCAGTCTTTTTATTCGAATGTGTTTTCAGTCCCACTTCTTTACTGTATGTGTACTTACTAAACCATAATTGAAGTGAAGCACCACTGGGTCTTAGAGTATATTTACGATCCATAAAGGCCCAGGCGCCATCCATAACGATAAATTCGGCAGAGGAGTCATCAAACCATCTTAACAACCCACATGCATTTCTCATAGTACGGAACTCTGAAACAAACATATAAGATTAACCATTCTACATATTCACATCGTTGAATATAACAACTGCGACAGTTTCAATGCTCAAACTCAAAAGAGCCATCGTACTGTAAACTGACATAGCCATACAAAATTCACGATGTACATAGAATGTTTATTGAAACATAATATTCTCTCCCTGTGATAATTACCAGGAAAATGAAGCCTAGAATGATTACATAACCGTTGTTATATTTCGTCTTGTCACAATGATAATTTTTCCTCACTTACTCTCTGACTAATTTCAAAACGTACAGGTTCTTCAAGGTCCAAAATGAATTTCTCCCTTTACATGATAATGAGATGAAAAATCTTTAAAAAAAATTACAAGAGCCCGTGTGATGGTATGCGCACATTCGCGTTCGTTGAGATGAAATTAATCAATGACAAAAACCAGCTCACAATTAAACACCGTCCCTCATTCTTAATTTCTCATTGCGAGTAAGAAAAATTTAAACTACTTAATTTCTAATTTTTGCTACAGTATAGAAAATCTTACACGATGGTTATTCATTTCCATTCAATGAACTGAAAAGATGATGATTAATTTTTAATTATCACTCTGCATTTTTCGTGCACGATTTTCGTTTATACCAGATACGTACACATAGCAGCGTTAATTTTCATATCATTACCAGTTGCAATTGACGTTTCAATACATATCAGTATTGCAATGGATATCTATGGATGTATGTATATGCTTGCACTCTGGTGATATTGTTCAACCGCAGTGCTATCTTAGTGTACGCCAGAGGCCAACAGAGGGAAAGAGACTGCTTTATTTACCAAGTAATTAACTGAGGGATCTATACATATGCATATTCAGACAATCGTAGAGACGGGTGTTTGCCACCGACTGACTACTCGGTTCAATGAAATTGTAATTACCGTCCAAAGACATCAGAATTCAACGATCTGGAACCCAATCCTATTCAAATCTGATCAATAGATCGCAGAATTTGTGTGTGTTTCTAAACATGAACATGATTCAGAATTATTTACGAGTTCTGACCGCTAATATGATGTTATATTTGTTCATAATATTAATGTCAACGTCACATTAGTTCACCTTCCGTCACAATAGCGAGATTTTGTCGTTTATCATCCAGTATCAGTTGTAAAATTGATTCCCCATCAATACATGAAAATATTCTCCCAAGACGATGATATTGTTTATATGCGAAAATATATTCGACTTGTGAATTCTTGACGTGCCGCAGTTGATGTTTGATACCAAGATGTTACATTTTGTAACATCCTAGAATCATGTTAAACCGTCTTTGGAGATGTCAAAAAGTGAGAGAATGTTTAGAGCATCCGAATGAAGCTTCCTGCTGGACTTAACACTTGATACACCTAAATGTGACGAAGAGAAAGATCAAATAGGATTCGTCATTATACGACGTTCAGTCAATTATACCAATGTTTTCATGATTCATTTGTTTAGGTCGAGGATGATATTCAGATGTATAGTGTGAACACACTGTGTGGAATAGTAGGCAGCTTGTTCCATTAACGGGCAATACACTCTCACTGTGTTTTATCCACTGTCAGTGTGAATAGAATAAAAGAAACATATATACATAAATACATATCCATAAACCTGTTCGATAGCCGCGTTTTGCTATATACCTCCGGTTTCCTTTTTTATTTTATTGGACTTTTTCGTTTTTCTCTATTCACCCCGATCTCCATCATGAGCAATCAGGCCATGCGCAACGTTGAAGCCCCGATTCTCATTTATGAACGTACAGATAGATATAAACATGCTCGTGAGCGCTCAGTTATTCTATTGAGAATACACTAAAGGATACCGTTATTGTAAAATAATTGATTTCTTCGTCATTAAATACATTGGGGCCAAATCGATAAGACTCGCATGTACTCTCCTAGCAATTCGCTCTTTCTCATTTGTTGTGACGTAGACAGACACTTGTTACTACTAAGCTATTAATACCTATCTAATGAGTGCGGATGAGCCAAGGCAGAAAGAGGATTGGAGATTTATAAGAGGTAAGAATTCAGAGATAATCGATATAGTTTCAGGATGAATAAGAACCTCATGGAATTCTTCATGTTGTTACCCACAGTGCTCTTCTGTTCCAGTTGGTGACAATGCATCGCTGGGATGCTTGAGAGATTTGACATAGATCTCAAAAATTAAAATCAAAGACTGGTATGAGTTGTAGACACAATCTGAATTTCGGATCCCAAAAAACTTCCAGACAAAATATTTTTTCCACATATCTCATTAAATCCATCGCAACGTAAGAGATAATAAATTATACGGAGTTCCATCTGAATTTGATCTTCGTTTCAAGATGTTTCATACGATTCATTTTTTTTTTCAATGGGTAGAACTCTTGGAATATTCGATGCACTTGATATCACTATTTAATGCAATTTCTCTCATCAGTGAGAAGCTTAATGAATCAATTGACGCTTGCTCGCCTCATTTCATATTCATTGGTTTGATTTAACAAGCGAGAGAACCTTTCATCGTTTAGATGTACATACTTAATGGCTTTGGAGTTAGTAAAGTTGCAATTTCCTTTCATTGAAGGGAAAATATCTCCAGAATATTTTCATAGTAAATGAACTGGAGTGAAGAGAAAAAGAAGATTAAGCAAAAGTAAATAAAGAATCATATTCAACGATTCCAGAACAATAAAGCATATGTGAAATGGGAATGAATTATCACAATGTAAACCCCTGATTTTGATAACATACAACTCTTTATCAACATTCACTGTTTACCAAATGAAGTCTGCGAAGGGAATATCACAACACTCAATAGGAAATGAAAATTAATGTCCTCAGAAGACTTGGCAAATAAGTTCGAATATAGTCGGAGCCATAGTAAACGGATCCATCAAAGTGAAATGGATCCAATTGAAATGAAACCTTATTGGTGTGAAGCATGTACTCGGCCACGATCTATACTTGCACTAGTCTGTTAGTACATGGTAACATGATAATTAAAGCGGATATATCTAACGCCATTAATACATGAAATTGGTGAAATCCAATTGGTGTTTTTATGGCCATATTCATTCACCTTTCGAAAATAGGAACATGGAACTGCATCAGCAATCGAAATTAGATACTTGATAAAGAACTGTTTGAAGTAGTGAATGGGCGCATGGATCATTAGTGAAGTAGAAAATGTTATTACCAGTGAGTGTAAAATTAACACAAATGGCAGCGAGAATTATACGGACCACGAGTAATGAAAATTAAGTTCCAGGGTGAAGATTTGATGTTGTGCTAGATATGTAATACGCCGTCTTGTAGTTCACCTAACCCACCGTGTGCAATTAGGAATGTGCTCGTTTGCAGCACAGCTGATCTCTTTCAAGGTATTATTTGCGGTTCGAGCTTTGTCCGAAGCCAAAGTACACTTCTGTAATGAGGACATAAATTGGTGACGCCAAACTGCAATTATAAAGATCAAGCGGAGGTTTTTCCTCCATATCGCAATATATACTAGTCAGATGGACCAACTGAATTTTCATACACTTTTTGTTATATGCAATACATTAATGTGGTACCACTTTGATGTCGCCAGCTTATTTTCTTTCCATCTTGTATTTCAATGAATTAGAAGAGATTAAAAGAGCGGCTTGAATGAAAAAAAAGCTTTATCCAACGAAATAATTTTGAACATGAAAATTTTCTCGCTCACTTCACTCTCGCAGTATTTTCCTTTTTTTCCGCTCAACTCAGATGAAAGCTTGCAACGCACTCTACACATTCATCTGTACACACCCGACCTATTTTCATAAAAATAAAATGTGTGAGACCGAAAGAGAGGATTGCTATTACTACATACATAAATATATACATATCTACGATGGATATGTACGAAACGACTTGTACGGACTGCAGAAATACATTCCAAGTTGTCATCGATTTTATCTCGAGTCTATATGAAAAAAGGGATCACAAACTCTATATATCCTTCATATTGTTGGGAACATCATTCGATTATTGTCGTACATACTTATGAAGTCTACAAATAATCTCACAGAGTGACTAACAAAAAGGCGAATGATCATATGCACGCATTCCAACGGTGAATCGAATGATGAACGAGCGTTTATCAGACATGTACGACTTCGAAATTCCGTGTCGTCCGCAGTTTATATCGTCATCGAAGGAACTGGATGCTCGATCATATGCATATGTGAATATTCACAGCGATCTCTTCATAATACGCTGGAATGTCGACGTTATATCTTCTCAAACTTCGTCGTTTTTTCTTGCTTCTACATACAATCACTGATCGTAAACCTAACGAGTTAATACTAGACTTTATACAACCCACCCACATGTTCATCCGATGTATTGTTATTGAAAAACTTACGGGAGAACGAAATAATTTCACGAACAAAGTTTTTTCACATTTTTGTATGAAAATCCATTCCAAAAAGTTTTTATAAGATTCTTGTTGTTAATATCATGTTGTCATATCTACATGAAATTACGGATTGGAAAATTTGTACGAAAATGCGTTAGAAGTTGCAGACAGTTAAGGTTATGTGATGATCGACGTCGATATTATCCCTATAACGACTCTATATCCGTAGTCTTTACCGCCAAATTCGCACCATCGTTTTTTAAATTGATACTGTAATGCAAATCAACGGTCCATCATACATACACACCGAGGTGTATGATGGTGCATAACGGTATGAATAATAACAATGATTGCACGACAATTGTAACGATGATTTTCTATTGTTCTGGCAACGGCAGTAAATGTCACTCAGCAAATTTGTGCAAATGGTCTAAATGAATTGGAGTTATAAGTTACTACTACTGCAACATTTCATGCATTGAACTACTTGTGATAAGAGTAGAAAAATATTGTACGTAATGTATAGCAAGAATTGATATTGTATCATATTTTTTATTTGGAAATGATTTTTATATTTTTTCCATTCATCCAACAGGCAATGTGTGGATCGTGAAATTACCGACGAATAATTCAGTTATGAAATTGAACAGGACGCACACGATAGAGTAAATATACCTATCCATGTGTTTATGCGTGCAACATCAGGCTGTAGAGGTAGGAAATGCATTTGGCAGAAAATACATGTCCGTTATTATAATAGATTGAAAATAAACACGCATTGTTATACCACAGCAAGATTAATGGTCGCGCGACTGCTCATGATTGGGCATAATTTTTAGTTATGCTATCATTTTTTTTTCATCTATTATTGATCGTGACAATATGTTATTACTACATTTTAATACATGTAAATATATTTCTGGAGTAATGTGGCAGTCTCATAATTTTGTAGATGAAATTATTCATATATTTGTGTACATCCGTCATCTCCGAAAAAAATCATCAAGTTTTTCATGCTACGCATCAATATAAAAAGTGATATCATGAATCACATTTAGAACCTTCAATTAGTATGAAGATTGTCATTAATATTATCAGGAATCAATCATATCAATAATTGGAACTGAATTTGTGTGAAAGTTTCTCAGGCTATTTAAAATTGTGAATGATTATTGTTCAATTCTTTCTCAATCGGCCAGTGGTTGAGTAGTTATAAATTATCAGAATAAAAGTTGTATGCAGAAATTTATGCTCGAAGCCTGCAGCAATCGAGATCAACGATGAAGGTTCAAATGCAAAATCTCGGAACGATATCCCAAATGAGGTTTGTGGACGAGAAAAATCAATGCCAGCACATTCTTATTCCATGATATCCCATCAGATTTGTGACTAGGATATGATAAATGAAATGTTGGACGGGAATGAAGCACTCCAATATATTCACGTATATATGCAGATATGAAAAAATCTTATTAAAATGTGTAACCTCATGACCATTATATAGAAATGAAACAATAATCAAGGAGAAAAAAATCTTCAAGTGAAATTGAATTATTGATGGTTAGCATATGAACAACATGCGGACGATTTCATCTTCTTGTTATGTATGAGAAAATCAGATGCTGACATAACTAACGGACGCCTCACCTCTATCTCTCTGTCTCATTAGTGGGTAGAGATATTTTCTCTTGACGTTCATTTACCACCCAGCGATCAATTCCGATTATACACTATATATACTGTAGCAGTGTAGTAGTAACCACTACCGCGTAGGTCTTCATAATATCTATGCGATGTATGAGTGGGAAAGAAAAAGAAAGATTGGAATATCGAGAGAGAAAAAGACACAGGGAACGTCAAATTTCACCTTTTGTGCGAAGGAAATTTAATTGAATGAAATCCGCTGTAATAGTATCACACGTTGAAAGCTTTCCCCACAAATCATAATATATGAGTCGCCTCAGTCGTGACAAAAGAGAAACAGAAAAAGGAAGGAGAGAAATCTTGAGTTCGTACGAATCGTTCTGCTACTTCTCACGAATCCTGATTTTGCGATATGTTTCCTGCTAGTCCTTGGGGACGATATTATCCAGGAAATTCTGGCCAATATTGATGTGAACACATATATCACATTGAGATATTACTAAATTTTCGATGATGAATAACTAAAAAAGTCCAATCAATTAATATGGATTAAAAAATCGCATGGGGATGTGCATAATAAAAACATCCCAAAGGTGCTGTTTTCATAAATCACTTCATGGCAAGATATGTAATCCTAGCGTCGGTACAATGATATATGCGACGAGATATATTCAGTAAAAACCGGGAACAATCTGACATGAGGACGTGAACATGGCCATGTCGGATATACGTAAAGTTTCGAATGGAATATATAGAGAATAACTTTGCTTTGATATGCGATTGAAGATCAGTTCTCCACATTGAAATACGGACAATCTACTGCACCATCAGTTCTTTCTTCAATTAATAATATTTTCCTGGGAATCAGTCCAAACACCATAGTGTTTCCGTTGGCCAAATTCACTGTTCATCAAATACATAATGAAGAATATACAAAGCAAAATTTTCATGTATTCTGCTAATGATGACTCGGTACAAGCCATTTGAATAAAATTGTCGGAGACTTTGAGGATCGCACTATAAATTGCCAGGAAATTTTCTTTCGTAATTTCCAGTGCTCCTGATGGCTTCTCATCATCACTCATGAAATTCAATGTGAATAATCACAATATTGGCATATAATCTATCTTCCCTCCATCTGTAATGGGGGAGCTCTCTTCTTGAATTGAAATATGAAAATGAATAAAATTAATTTTCATAGAAACGCATACATTCCTTCAGAAATCAAAATCATTGTCTTGTATATTTGTGCCTCAAAAAGAAAGGAACGACGTTATCATGTAACTAGAAAGTTGCTGGAAAAAGAACAATTAAAAACTATTCTTCTCGGAGTACGACTACCACTAATTAGTTCTATGTCGCTGGGCATACTCGTGGTTAATCGATACTTTGACATAAATATAAAATATTGTATTGATGGTGCACAGTTGAAAAAAATGAGTAGATCAAAACAGTAATATTTCAAAAATGTTGGAATGCCATTGAAGTCTAATCACAACACAGATCCACATGTAATATCACTTGATCGCATCTATTATAAGGGGTTGGGTTAATACCGGAAATTACACATAACACATCCGAAGATACAACTCTGCCTTGAGAAATCACCAGGGAGAAATAAAACACATTACACTAAGAAGAGAATAACAACCTGTGACATAAAATTTTGGATTACTTTATTGTCACCCGTAGTCTTCCTCATTGCGTTTTTGGTAATTTTCATATTTTCATATAAAAGTTGAATTAAGATCACACACCTAATGTTTTTCTAATGCTAATGATAGCAGCTCATTCAATGATGTCAAGAGAATTCTAGGGTCTTCCACAAGACCAGCACCGACCATAGCACCCGTGAACAAGTGCCGCGTGAGCAGTTCAGCTAGTTTCGGATCGGACGTGGTTAAACTTGATAATTTTTTAATAATTGGATGTTTTGGATTAATTTCAAAACGTGGTTGAAGTAAGTTATATCTCGTCTCTTCATTGAGCTGATGACTTTGTGTACGGATGAAATGTCGTGCACTAGCCATATCTTGTACTGTAATAACGCAAGGATGTGATTCAAGACGGTTTGTCGTTTTGACTTCGAAAGCTTGCTTCGATAGAACAGTTTTTATGTAACCAAGAAGTTTATCAACTTCTTCTTTATTGATTGAATCAAGTACCAGGTCCTCGTCAGATCCCTTATCCTGCCTCATTTCTTTCTCAACAGATGTCAAAAAACGTGAGTTATATCGACCCAATTGCATCAAAACCAATTCATCATATGGTTCATAACAGAATAAAACTTCGAATCCACGCTTCTTGAATGATTCGTAATAAGGTGATTGTTCTGCTAATGCACGGGAGGGTGCTGCCAAATAATATATGTCTTTCTGCTCTGCCGATAAATTTTCACAATATTGTGGCAAACTTATCACCTCACCGGCTGGTTTCGCTGATGATTCGAAACGAAGCAGTTTACCAATCACTTCTTTTTCCGATTGATCATTACTTGTCACGATTCCCTCTTTCAAAAATAGTCCGTAGTCTTTATAAAATTCATTGTATTCTTCGGGTTGTTTCTTTGATCGTTCATGTAAAAATTTAAGAACTCGTGCCGTCAAAACATTCCTCAACTTTGCGATCAATGCGCTATTTTGCAACAATTCTCGACTAAGATTAAGTGGAATGTCCTCTGAATCAACAACACCTTTAACAAATCGCAGCCACTTTGGGAGTAAATTATCAGCACGACTCTTGATCAAAACTTTTCGACAATATAATGAAATGCCTGGTGACGTATCGCGACTCATTTCAAAGAGACCAGGTTTATCATCGGGGAAATACAACACAGCGCGAATACTCAATGGTACATCAGCTGTATAATGTAGAATGAATTTTGGTGCGTCGTAAGAATTTGAGATGAAGCGGTAGAATTCAGCATGCTGTTCAGTAGTTACATCCTTCGGTTCCAACATCCACAAAGGTTGGATGATATTTACTCGTTTTCCATTAACGTAAATGGGACTACCCACGAAATTACTGTATTTCTTCACAATATTATTCACGGTTGTTTCATCGCTGAATTCACGACAGTCTGTCTTTAGATGCATCACGATTTTAGTTCCTGGTTGGACATTTTCAGCACTGGATATTTCATAAGTACCTGAACTGGTAAGATAAACCGAAATATGGTTATTAACTCATTGGAACTGATTCGTTTCAACGATAGCATTTTCCAGTTATATGAAAATTACCCATCAGATAACCAATGCAGTCCTTCCGCGTCGCTATTGTATGACTTCGTAAATACCTCGACACGATCAGCTACCATGAAAGCACTATAAAATCCAACACCGAATTGGCCTATTATTTTGGCTGAATCACCAGATATTTGTTTCTCTTTCAATTGTTCCAAAAAAGCCTGAAAACCAAAGATCCAATTAGTTTCTAACTCAAAAGGAAACTGAGAGAAATAAGTTGCTGAGATAGCACAAACCTTTGAGCCAGAACGTGCGATTGTTCCGAGATTCGAAATTAGTTCCTCTCGTGACATACCAATTCCGGTATCTTGAATCGTTAATGTGCGATTTTGTTTATCAGTCGCAATGTGTATTTCTAAATTACGATCACCACCCTCTTCTGGTGATAGATTCTGACTCAATCGTAAATATCGGAGTTTTTCTAGGGCATCGCTTCCGTTAGATATTAGTTCACGAATGAACACCTAAGAAGTGGGAAAAAGAAGCTTCATTACTCATAATAGTCACATCAATAGTCGTACGACAAATAATATACCTCCTTGTCAGAATATAGGGACTTAGCTACAATCTCCAATAACATCCGTGTCTCAGATTGAAATTCATGCTGGACTCCCTCACCTGCAATCAAATATTCAAGATATAATAGATATTATCGATCATTGATTCTTCAAAGAATTTATTACTATTTCACAGCTCTTTCACCATTCTGGAAAAAACTGCAGGTGAAGAGAATCTATTTCGGATCTTGTTCATTTTCCGTCATTAATTGATTCCTCTATTTTTCAATAACCATATTATAAATAATCATTCATATTTCATGTGCTTCCTAATTAGATCTTAACCATAAATTTTTCAGTCTACTAACCAGTCGGTTTCTCTGTATTTTTGACGATATTGTGATAATCATCTTCCTGAACGTTCTCTGAAGTCGCGTGCGATGATAAAAGTCTAGCATGATTTATCGGATGTACTGAAATCATACGTTGATATATAACCTCAAAACTTACAGGAGAATGATCTAAACATGAATTATCTTTTAATTAGAAGTCATCAATGACAACTGTATCAATTATCAAACCTGCAAGGCGTTTCAATGTCGTATTGAGATTATTGAGCCGACAGTGACGAATGGGAGATTTATACAACAATTTCGTGAACTGGATCGCATGCCGGAATCTATATGCTGACGCCATTTTTAAACATGAGGAGATTAAAGTTGAACGCAATATGTGAAGCGAAAACTCGTTATCGACATTGCACAGTTTACTAACATCTCATGCATGACCATTTCGCTATTATCGACTTCAAGAAGATAAGGCAGACAATTACAGTAAGTAGTTCGTAAAGTCGATAATGCAGTCTGTTAAAGAAATATTACCGTTGTAGGATCAACGTGTAAGAACCAAAAGCGAACGAGAATGAGGACATTGTGCCATCACTGGTCTACACTGAAGAATTTGCATGCCAAGATTGTAATTACTTGAGACGTATTGGACATGTTGCAGCAGTATTCAGAGAGGTCAGGCATGTGATGAATATTTCCATAGATATTCAAAATTTGCGTAACTTATATTCCATCATCCGTATAATGTTAAGCGCATATACGTTCACGATGGGAAGAATTGAACTTTCATTCCCAGTTTCAATCGAGAATCGTTAATTCACATATAACGACTACTAATCCTTCGCTCTATTATTCTTCTCATGACATTTATAATTTCCAATCTTGACTGGATTTGAATGATCCTCTAGAAATACGCCATGGAATATTACCAATCCTTTAGATGCAATGAATGTATGACTGAATTCTTGCAAATCCAGTGGGACTGTTCGTTCTTGAATGCTGAAAACATGTACTTTTGCCACATGATATCGTTTATAAAGGTTGGCCAGTTGGGAACATATCTAGTAGACATTTGTTGACATAGACATTCGCACCGAAATATATTGATTTCATCATTGAATCAATTGAAATGACTACTCATGTGGTTTCAAGCTATTTTGGTAAAGCGTTCAGGAAATTCCGATAATGGTAGTTGATATAACAAAAATTTTTTTCCGAGTCTGGCTCGACTCTGTGAGATCAACCGACTCGTCATCGATCCACCATGATAACCAGTGATGGTCACATGCAGGAGAACAATCTGATTGGAATTATAGCGGCGTAACAGCATAATGACTTCTCGAAGATATGTTGATGCACATCGACAACTCATTCGAATGTAGGATTGAATAGCAAAAGATCGCAAGATCCAAGTTAAATGGGGATTCACTCAAGATGGCAATACGTATTCCTACAGTCTCTTATGTTGATCACAATTAGTGATGACGTGATCTAATAGCATATTTATCATTTCTAATCGGCGTTTCATCCCACCACGAACCAGAATTTGGTAGCTATCTCAGAATGAGGTTCCATATCTGTTCCTGCGCCTCTTCTGAATAAGAATTCGATGAAAAGTTTGGAAACAAATTTGTTTCCTATGCTTTTCCTATGCATTGCTATTCATGCACGAGGAATCAAATTCTGCAATAAATCAATGAATTCTCATCCCTGTCACTAACTCTTCCATTATGATGATTTGAATTTACACTTACTTCAGTGGGTTTCTTCAAACCGATCGAATTCATCAATCACGAAAGTGAATTGTCGTTATGCCCCTCACGATATTTGTGAATCAAATCTTATTTTTCCACTAAACTATCATGTCCGAATATGATCAATCCTGGAGCTTTGTTACCGAGTGTTATGAACATCAAATCGAAAATGGGAAGAAAAGATAAAAATTCACAATCTGTGTCTGCTGTTCCATGCTGGTGTCTTTCAAAGAAGACACAATATGATGCTGTACTTTCTGATCCGTGATAAATCCTCAACAGACGACTGATATCGCACAGAAAAAGAATGAAGTGATTACAACTGCAGTTTCAGCACTTATGATTGTACTGATCAATAGATTCCCATTGACCTGCATATAAATTCGTTTATTGTGGTAATTATCATTTTGTATATATTTTGAAACAATATTATTCTACAACATTGCATAAAAATATACAAAGACATGAAAAAATGTCCCGACTCTCATACAATAAAACATGTTTGTGAATAATAATTTACCATTGATACATTCTCATCCATCAATCGTAACCCAAATTTAAATTATTAGTTGCTCATTCTCTTCTTATATTTTTCATTACTCTTTATGTTGTGTCTATCGTATGATGATATCAATAATGGATTATTCACGTTACTCTACTCACAGATGATCTGATATTTCATACGTTTAGTTATACAGTTTGTTGTTTCCCTTTCTGCTTTTGCGTCTCGCTTTTGTTTTTTTTATTTATTTTCAATAATTGAAATCAATGTGGGGCCGTTATCAATCCAAGGATTGCTAGATGAACCACTTCGTGGGAACTAAATCTATCGGATATAAAATTCGAAAAGTAATAACTACAAAGAACTTGTGTTTTTTCCCCTTTTTTTGGAATGCGCTATATATGTGTATATATGATAAAGTATAATGTTACATATAGGCACGACTGAAACTGTGGGCTGAATGATTAAAATATTAATAAGATGTAGGAAATTCCGTTGGGGTGAGGCCTCATAGTTCAATTGAATAAGTGAAGTGCAATTCATCGTTTTCATCGTTTTAGGTTTCCCTCCATTTTCTTTCTTTTTGTATGAGAATAGCCCGATCAATATTTCTGAATATATTTCTTCAGTGAGATCACCAGCCGAATAACAACAATAATATTCAATATAATTATGATAATCTACAGTATAATTTGATTAATAATGTGACAAAGGAATCGGAGTTGTAATAAAAGTAATCATTAATTTGACAACTATTACGCTTCTATCATCACCATCAGGTGTGATAGAGCTTATATATATACACATTGTGTATTTATTGATTATTTTTTTTTATGATTTTTATTACTAAAGACCTCAATCTTTCTTTCCTTCATAATCGTGCTTTTTCTTCAATTTTATTCAATAACATAAATAATAAAGTAACGCTCATATTTACAAGTTATCGCTCACGATTTGTTACAGTATCACATTCAATTCAACTCCGGCGTTGACTTCCACATGCCATGATACGTTGGATACGCACCTTCGATATTGTTCTATTGTTACAAAATTCGAAGTCGAGGAAAATAATTGAAATGATTGATTGGTCGAATTCACAATGGAAGAAAAATTAATTTTGGGTATGTGATGAGAAAATGCGAATCACAATTCAATCAGTTGAAGTTACAAAAGAATTGATGAGATATTGGTAATGTGTCGCAGAAGGTACACATTGACGAGGCCAATAATCAATATTGAATATCAGAATCGATGACGAAATAATGTAGTTGCTTTTCAACATTCTTCCGGTCTCCACTCCCATTCTATCAGTTCATGTTTACACTATAGCGAATGACAATTAGGAATTCACGTTACAAAATTCTGATGTACACAATGAAAATATATCTTCATCGATAATTGAACAATCATGAGCGCGAATGGATTTCATTTCAGTTTTCAATTTCGCAAGTATGTTGCAGTCTTCTTCCATACTCTTATTTCATCAATGATTTTAATGGACAATATGGCGATAAGCATTCGCTCCAGAAGCGGTTCGCTTAATACGTATATATGAATCATGGGCAGCGAGAAAATAAAATTGTGATAACTGACGGTGATTCATATTTGTATTCTCCACAAATATCTGAATTCTCTCAGGAATTGGAAAATATATTCCGTACAAATTGTGGCTACACAGATGAAAGGTCAACTGACCCAATCTACTCACGGAATGCAATGGAGAAACTGTACCTTATTTCAACATCCCTCTATCGCTCCCCACAAATTGATTTTTCTTCACAATTTTTTTGCTTCATCTTTCTTATGGAACATCCCATCATGGCATAACCCGTTTTCCATATACATATATAATCGTCTATGTGTATTCGTGTGTCCCTATTTTCGGGTTAGCGTCTCTCTGACCGTGATATTGATCCTTTTCCCTTTCCCCAGTGTCTGATGGCAGACTACTTGCCATATGGAGTTTGCGTCGACGTTACTTTATTCTTTGGATTCAATCGTAGATATAATTCGCAGAAGAGAGCTTTTGTGAATATTCTTATAACATATGAACGGTCAAATTAAAATAATTTTCAAAAATTCGATGAATGAGTTATTAAATATGTTCGAATTCATCTTATCCGAGTAATCTGATTACAAATGTATGTAGACAACAAACGCAATGTTTTACTGCGAATATTTAAAAGTATTATTAAAGTTGTTGGTTTTTTTGTTAAACGTTGGTCCCTTTGTGCTTTCATAGAACCTCCACATTGGGTTTTCATTTTGTGATCACACCTCAAAATTATATACGAATGTTTCCGTCTCATCAGCACAATACAATATATCAAAATCGCTTTGCTGCGCATTGCTCCTCAAACATGGGACTCTTACATTTATATGAATCTTAAATATATAGACTCATATAGCAGTGTTCGATTATCACATTTTTCCTGTTCCAAATACTCAATTAACAATCGTATTTTTTTATGTTGCCCCAATTTTTCTAGGTACTGTAACAACTCATGCTTCGAGTGAAATGAAAACAGAAATAAAATACGGCGTGCGAATTCTTTCCATGATCGAACTGTACAATCTATCTCGGTGAGTAACATGGTCCTTCTTTATTTGTTTGCAATTTATGGAATTGCGGGGTTCCATTCATATAACGTTTTGTTTTTTTATATCTTTGCTTTCGTGAGTTGACATTTCAGTGTCAGCACATGCATCAGATATTCCACATATGCCCACCCGAATGTGATTAAGTGTTGACCAACCCACAGGTCTGCTCTTAAGGACTATTACTTGTGAACGATGTCTAAATATTATGATAACGTTTTCTTATAATTTCTAACCCAATGGTTCACACCACAATTAATGAAGGTCCATGTTTACCAACGTATCATAGGCAACGTAATGCATGTATACATATATACATGTATATGCAACTGCGTAAACTATATATACATATGTATATGGACGCGATTCGACGTGGAGAACTGAATGAGAAAAATAATTGTGAAATATTTGAATTTACGTGCGTTTCCAACCATTTGATGACTTGCAATGCGTCTTTTTACAACAGGCGTTTGTACATAAAGAAATGAGAAAAGAAAAATTGAATGAAGGGGAGGAAAATTGCGCACTGAGCTTATCCAAAATAAGAAATTGAAAAAAGTTGGATTCACAAAGCCGGTGAATCCCCCAAATTGATGAATTTGGTACAGTCGAACGCGCAATTTCACAATTGTGGAAATATAGGCGCAGACTTTCGGATACAAAGAATGATACCACATTCGTGTCTATATATATATGCGTGTACATTACATTGACAACGATTGCACGGAATTGTCTCAAATGTTAGTGAAGTTAGGTGAATCATTTCGGTCTTTGTTTTTACTACATATTTACAATGAAAACATTTTCCTCTGACTATACTTTCCAGATGAATGTTTCTATGGAGGACATGTTGGAGAACTATTTGAAGGCGTTCATCAATATAAGAGGGTTATTTGATTTTAAGTTCTTCACCTGATCTAGAGCCCGACTGTATCCCATCATATGTATGACAATGTAATTTGATGTTACACACATTAAGCACTGAAATTTGGATAATCCTCCTGCATTTGACTTCGATTATGATTAACGGTAATGATGGTATTCTACCGAAAATCGTAGTGATCTCATTATGAGTGGTGACCATCATAATAAAATGCACAACCCTTGTATGTTTTAGAGAAAGTATACAAAGCAGTCCAAATTCAAATTACCATGAATGTTTTACATGTTCTGCAAGTAATAAATCAGGTATACCAAAAGATGCATATTGGCAAGGGAAAGAATGACAGAAGATTGACAGATCATTGAGAATTCACCTGATGCAAAGATGAAAGGATATTGCATCAATCATGAATGCTCTTGGGAGTGTATGTTCCGTATTTTCAGTGAGAATATTCGGACACTAAGTGGGAGGAAACATAGATAGAGAGTGTGAGAAAGAAATTGGAAGCAAGAGCCGAAAAAAGCTATTTTTCAACTATTTTCTTCTGCTCTCGTTTGTCCTTCACAATTTGATATGATTGGGGAGTATGATTGAAATAATAATTAAATTATCTAAAATCTGATTGCCTATTAAACGAATAACAGCCATGGCCATGGAATACGTTTCGCTGAGTGACACACAACATTCTCAGCTATACTTCATTTTGTTTTGTTCTTTTTACTGAGGCTCATTTAATGTAACTAAAGTCTTCAAAGAATGTCGAGGTTGAAACCTGCTGTTGAATCCAAAGAATTGAGTAACTCTTGAGCACTGAAATTCGACGTATCACCAGCAGGAAGATTCTCCAGAAATTCCAGACTGAAGTCGGCCGCTGCCGCCACTGATGGATCAGTGGGTGCAGCTGATGGCTGTTGTTGATTATGCTGTTGTGGTAAATTACGAACACCAGGACTACCTGCACCATACTGTTGATGCGGGTGTAGCGGTGAACCTATAAGGAAATGAAAAATTAAATATTTCAATCCAATATATTCATGCTATATAAGTCAATGTGGAATAATGCAGTTGATAGAGACTGAAAGACATGACGGAATCCTTACCGGTTCCAGTGTTCGATACCGAACTAACGGAAGATGATTGTGACATTTGCATCTGCATAGACATTTGGTTATTCCCCTGTTGTTGCATCGCGAGCGTTTGTTGCTGTTGAGATAATAATTGTTGCATTTGAGAATTATTACTCATCGCATTTCCTCCACCCATAGCGGTATTTTGCGAACGTATCAACTGTTGATGTTGCATCTGCGTTGTATTCATTGGCATTCCGCTAGTGTTATTCATACCGAAACCTCCTATAATGAAGAGAACAACAAAAATTGTATTGTACAACATGACATAAAGCAAGATTGAGAGAGAGTAAGTATCTGAAAAATGGACAAGGAAATAAATTTGACGGAGACTAATTTGAGAAACGAATTAAATACCTTGATGGTTTTGCTGATTAAATTGTGGCCGCATCTGAGCTTGAAAGCTTTGTTGTTGCATCAAAATATGTCGCCATTCTTGTTGTACACCACGACCCGCAATACTATTAGCCAAACTGTCATTAGGACCAACATTTACATTTGGCGGCCGTTGATTATTTGTCCTTGGATATCCTAATCTCTGATGCATTTGATGCATACCACCAATCGCGGCCATACCGCCTACACCACTCATGTACATATTTCCTCCAGCAGCATGTAGCGCTTGTTGCTGCTGTTGCTGTTGTTGCTGCTGCTGCTGTTGCTGCTGTTGTGCCATTTGTGGCCTCATCATCGGACCTATACAAGAAAGAACGAAGTTCACTACACTAGTTCGAAAAAATAATTCTTTTTGAATGGGAATCCCACATGACAGGACAGTACATAATATTTCTTATGAATTCCAGGTCCACTTGCTCAATCATCATGAAAAAACTTTGTAATACGCGTATTTTGTATTTTTTCCCCCCGTAAACCTAGTCTTCAAGATGAAGTACATGAATCCTCAGTTGGAAAATAAGTGATTCGATAAAATTCTGTAATCAATGATAGGTTTGTTCATCACACATGAAATGGAGATTTAACTTAACAGAGTGGTTAAATCAGTGATGTGAATGAACTAACTTCCTTTTCTAAGGATCATATTTTTTCATGAAAACATGAGAATAAAAAAAATATTTGAACTCGTAATGTAGGAGTGTTGATAGAGGGATGTTCCAATTCGAATTAGTTAAAAACTTACCCGAGGGTGGCATCGGTTGCTGCGTAACCCTGCGTATAGGACCCGCATTTGGAAATCTCGTTTGCTGACCCATACTAATACCGGCATGCATCATTTGTGCGTGCGCGGCTGCTTTATATTCAGGTGGAGGTGGTCGCACGCCACCCATTCCTCCTGTCATATGCTGTTGATGTTGCATTACCTGGATGGACATACAGAGCAACCAAATAGAGTGGAAAGTGTATAAATATGTACATTGTTTTGAAGGAAATGAACACCAAACAGCGAGTCTGGTCAACGAAGGACAGTCGGGATCCGATTATCCAATTATTAAAAGCTATGACAGTCATCAATCTGTTTAATAAAATGCCCTTTCATGATGATAAAAAATCTGTCTTCACCACGAGAATCTATCGGTACATCAAGCCAGTAGAATTGATCCATGAAAATGAATACCATGGAAATGAATGAACCGTATCAAAAACTCTATAACACCACTCTTCTTAAGAAGAGCTCAATGGCAACAAATTATGAGATTGAATCGATTGTGGAATAATATCACGTGGGGAACTGATACGAAACTTCAAAAATGACCTTGTTAATTTAGTGAACACATCTTGCGGTTGTGCTATATTGGATTGAATTCCTTTTGGTATTTGAGTAACACTGTGCTACGTCCACTCGTCATCTGTTCATAAAGTATCTTTCACTCAGAACGATATGAATTCTATGATAGATCATGTAGTTGTAATTATCGCACCTGATGTTCCCAAAACTCTGAGCGAATGAGCCCTTACGTTTCATCAAATTTTCCGGACAGAAACCGTCGATAATACAGTAGAATTTCGATTTTCTTTCGAAGAATTTCTTCAATACTAGATATCAAAATCATTGCTGATAATTATTAGATGAATAACCTCTTGTCCAATATCTCTTCCGAATGTAAATTATTTCGTCGAGGAAGATTAGTTTTCACTATCTCATTCGGTGGTGAGAGCATGAATTCACTACTATCTTCATCACAGTATTAGGTATGCGTGCATGCCTACGAGAACGAATATATGAAATTATGTAATTTTCTTCCGTTCGAGACGTGTATGTGAAGGCGTTAATTTCGAGTCTTGCTTTTTCTTCCCGGTTCGGTGAAAGAAAAGTTGCAGTGAAAAGAAAAATCACGAGACAAAAAAAAAGTATGTACCTGTTGCGCTTGTACTTTTATTGCCATCAAGCAGATATTGCCAGTTTCATATCATTGGTGTTGCTATATTTATTTCCCGTTTCATTTTTATTCATCCGACACTCAACAATACAACTACATAGATCTATTTTGAATAAACAGATATTATTTTTGTCAACATACCTGCTGAGCACGCATCATTTGCTGTTGTTGGAGAATTTTAGCATGCTGTTGATGTTGATCAACTTGATTTGGTGGCACTTGCTGTGGATGACCACGAGCTGATGTTCCAGTAGGTGCTCCAGTCTGTGATACACCACCAGATGCAGCAGCTGCAGCGGCAGCAGCGGCCGCAGCACGTTGTCGTAAACTCTGTTGTGTAAAATTAATTGTTTGCGACTGTGATACAGAACAATAAGTATCCGTTTGACCAGTTTGACCCGATTGATTTTGTGTTTGTTGTTGACTAAAGTACATTCCTTGCTGCGCCGCGACAGACACACCAGATTTTAAATCACCAGTAAGCTGCATGTGCTGTCCCGCCGACACCTGCAAATATATAAGAACCACATTCAATCTTTCGTGATGCAAACATAGAAAATTCTGAATGATTTGGAATAAGTCGAAATATTGACACATTCAGTATATACGAATATATTGATGGTGCTGACCGCTGTGTGAACATCATCGACAGGCAGCATTTGAATGTGAACTGACAAGAGAAGAACAGAAAGCTATGGAAGAATATGAGAGCATAGAAGAGAGGAACCAGAGAGCGCATAGGGGTTGAGGAGCGGATAGAGCGGTTGAAACGTCGAAGAGTGGCTGCTGGTTGTGGCTCTCCAATATCGATTTTCGATGGCAGGCATTTAGCGCTCTGTATATTCTGTCTGCTCCCATACGTGTCTGATGCGCCAATACATATATACATATATATGATTGTTATTCGTGATCAACGATAGTACGGCCTAGTGTAAATTGCAGCAATGTACAAGGTGTCGCAAAATGATACAAACATCTTTGTTTTTCCATGGAAAAAACACAAAATATCATTGGAATAATATTTTTATTCTAAATCAATCATCTCTCAAATTAGAACTCGGAATTCAACTTGCTCATCCTCATCCATACAGTGAGGTATAAAAGTAGCTGAGAAAAAATCAATCCAACAAGAATTCATCACGTGTTAAATATTTTTAGTGAGATTTCCTGATTGCACGAAATCATTAAAGATTCACTTCACAATCGAAACAGATGTTGCCTTGTTTCTCCATGACTATAGTACACAATCAGGATTTGAACTCATGTACCCACCTCACTGGCGTACCATTGATTTTGCCTAATGAAATGGTAATTCCAAATTCACATCAATATATCTCAATTGCCACTTATCATGAGTATTCCTTTCACATGCACTCTACTGATAATTGAAGCAGATAGTTATGCTCTTTTCAACTAAGATTTCCAGATTCGTCTTTGGAATTAACACGTATTCTCAACCAACAGCATAATCAAATAAGATACCAATCCAAAGTTGCAGATCTGATTCCAAAGTATTCTCATTTTCATTTCAAGTGGAACCAGCTTCAATGTTTCAACGGAGTGAGATTTATGTACTTTTGTTCATGATGTATAGTGCATGGAAACATGAACTGGTTTTAATTACATGGTGAATTTTGTAGTGTAATACTCATCCAAACATCACGTTAATGCAAGAGGGTGGATGCAGTCGAGTGTAATTACCCAACAGAATGATGAAGGCACTGACAAAGTCCTCATTAATCTAATTTTCGTGCGTTCTTTCAGCTACATGTATAGTAAAATATGGTTTTCATCTACCGTACGTGCTGCATGCAGTCATCCACAATTGTTATTAGACTTTTTTTTTTTTTGGTAGACGTAATATACAGCCAAGGATACATTGCAGAGTGTTCTGTAGCTTGTAACGATATGCAACGCATACCGACTTCGTGTCTGAATTGTCATGATGGTTACAGAAGGAAAAAAAAATTATGTGTGTGTAGATGACAGAGAGGACAGGGGGACTGCGGAATTGAGAGAGGAGTTGACGCCGCCCCAGGCCGCACCTCTGGCCTGGGTGCTCGAGGAGAGTCGTCGCGCGATTATGAATGCCGGATCATCGACCCGAGTCTCTTTCGCTACGGGCACACCAAGCACCATGTATACAAACCTGCCCTAGTTTTCAAAGATGTCGTTTTGTATTGTATGTACATATATATGTATATATGTACAAGCATACACATTCATGGATATATATGGAAAATAAGGCTGTCGCATATTGTAATGTACATTCAAGTGTACTGTGTAAACGACAAAATCATTGTTTATGCGGCAGTTTATTCACTGCTTATGCGGTGATTGGATAAATCGATTCAATTAATAGGAATACAATCTAATGGTTGTCGATGTACGGTATGAAAACCATATTTAGGTGCGCGTGGACTGTGCACTTCTCATCGATCGTGCCTAAACACCCTTCCGATATCACTGCATATGCGGTTACCACCCCAGTGACAGCGCTACGAACCTGCATTACGGTGTTATAGTCCCAGTCCACAATATCGTACGTTCACTACATTCTCTTTGAAATATTTTATATTAATTATAAAACCCACTCATTCATCATATAGCACCTAGGTTCGGTGTCGAAGAATTTATTGCGTGTGTATTTGAGCTTGATTGTCTTCTGACACTTTCTGATCAGTGAATTTTGATTAGGAAGCTGTGGATGATTCGACTGGAGTGAAGAATGCATCTAACTTTAATAATATTTTTTGTTTTGGGGATATTGGATAGAATAGAATAGAATGGTCAGTTTGGGTTACATTTCCCGAAGATAGGTTAGCCCTGGTTTCTATAATTCGATTGAAGCAGTCGCATAACCTGAATTCAGACCGTCAGCAATTGCTGACATGATTTTCCTGAGTTATTAACTTGTTCCATTTTTTCTCGATACCATTCAGTCGTTGAAGTTCCATGTGTTCGTGTTCCTTATTATTGATGAATATAAGGAATATCCAATCTTATGCATCATGAAGGAATCTCTCATAGGGTCATTGATGGAGGAGCCCGACTGAATATTCCAACGTTCGGCTGTCGCGATATCACGGCCTCGGATAGGTCAAAATATGTAGACCAATGAGAGAAGAAGTTCACATGTTGAATATGAAGATCTTTTATTCATGTATGAGATCATCAAACCCAGACACGATTATGGTGGGGTTTATTCCAAAGTCAATTTGATGAAGTACGCATGCTCTACCTGAATCGGTGATGTTCACTAACATGTCATGTTTATACATTATAAGAGTGTAGAGATACATATTGAAGAACAGAAGGCAAGGACGCTGGCTGAATAGATTACCAACTAGAGCTGAACTGACGCAACGGTAGATGACAGCCACACTTACGGATACTTTCTGAATTTTCATGTTAACCAAACACTCTTTCCAATCACTTGATAATCAAATGTAAATTATTATCATATCGATGGATGATGGTGAAAACGACGGTAATCTTCACTCATAAGGGATTAGAACCCTGCGAATCTACAAACCAATTGCATCTCTTGGAACTTATGTAGCACCTAAGTCCAGTGAATTTTTCAAACATGTTGTTGTTCTCAATTCCATTGTACTACATGAATAGATCTATAAAGCAGACGTCTATGAATTCTGTTCGGATTCGGACATAGCAATGAGTTCAAAGAGGATATGAGAAAGTCTGTATCGAATTGTGAAATTTCACAGAATTTGGACAGAATTGTTATAGATTTCTTGTCAGTTGTGTAGAAATTGATAATTTGTTGTTGTGTTGAGCAATTGACATGTTTGTTTTGCCTCTCAGTGGATTTGAAAAATGCAGACATGACTTGGTTGATCCGCTTCTGGTGCGGGAGACAGCGCAAATGTCGATTTCTATGATACATTGAGATGTCTATATCACAATATCCAGTGCTGAAGTGAATGCAAGTGAGCTCACGATGAGTCAAGTGAGCAAAATCTATTTATTACCAATACTAAACCAGCATCTAAGCAAAGGTTCTGTTAACACTGAACTGATGTTGAAAATCCAAATTTGACACTGATTGGTCATACCACTGTAGAATTAATTTAACTTTCTCTAATATAGAGATATCGAATAATAAGAATCTGGTTTAATCTGGATACAATGACATTCTCACAGAGTGCAATTGCTGATTCAAATTGGGGAAGAAGACTCCATTGGGGCCTGGATCGAAGCAGTAGGTTTCTTTGCATCTGAATTCAGTACAAGCAAATTGTTTGGCGAATTACGATCTTCATAGAATAAAACAGAATTTTCGTGGATTAAGTACATTCCGTGTCCGTTGGAGCCGGTCGCGATATTTCAAGAAAAAATCACTTATCTCAATCAATTTAATCATCTTCTACGGTAATATTGTAATTTCGTCACAAACGTGACAGTAAATGAAGTGAATTAAATATAACCGTTCTGACATATGAAGTTGTAGCTCATAAATAAGAGGTTCAATGCGAGATTCATGATTCAACATTCAAATAAAGTTTATCCTCATTCGATAAGAATGTTGGTCCGTGTCTGACCTCGCCACCAAATTTTCCCAAATCATCAATTTTCATCACAATTCCAATATATATTTTCAGTAAATACTCCAAGATCAGAGGAGTAAAACAAAATTCACGCCATTCAATGACGTGCTACTGCAAATATTCTCCACATGCAGAGCCTGATATTTGTGCTGATTCTCAGTGGATGGCTCCAACTCCAGGATAAATTTTCCATGATGATACAAAAGGCATACACATGGCAATTTTGTGTGATGAGGCGTCATTGAAGATCAAATGACACAAGTGTGCGAATGAATTCAATAATCATTGGATATCCAATTCATGTTGGGCCAAAGCTGCACTTTCCCAATTTACACTGAACATGATGTCATGATGATAACGTGGAATTCAGACAAATTGTCTGGATTCTTTCACCACATGTCAACTTAGGAACAGGTGCGTCATATATTTTTGTACCTCGTTTTCATGTGAATACAGAAATATGAATTTATTCAAAGTGATACCATATTGGTAAAGAGACTGAAGTGAATATTCTAGTTTGAATTCCTCCAATATACAAAAGAATGTGATATGATTGTATTTAGTCTATCTCCATGGTAATGAAGTTCATGATATTCGATATAATCCAATTTTTATTCCTTATCGCCCGTTCCATTCTATCGTGTATGGCGCCCAAATTATTGGCGGGCTATACTAAGAACATTGCTATGAGCTATATTAAGAACACCATTCTACCATCTGCAACAGTAGAAGAGCTGCTAGCAGAATTTGTGGATTGGCTGCGTGAAGGAGCACAAAAATCTGGAGCGCCCATGAAAAGAATATGAAATTTCCCAGTGTGACTTCCGAGCTAATGAATAATCATAATGAAACCATCTTCATGTGACGTATGGATGAGGAAAGTATCATAGTTGAGTGAGGCATTCATAGAAAAAATACGGAAAATTTTTTCAATTGAAGGGAAGTTCCAACATGTATAAGTTGAAAGAAGAAAAATCATAAAATGAAATCTGGCAAGGAGCAGAACAATTTATAAAAAAACACTGCCAAAATAGCGACTTGATTCATTTCACATGTTACTCAACCGATTGAAATAGTCTAGAATATTTATATGGAACGTCAGAGCGGTATGAAGGGTTATTGGAAGTGGAAAAAGGAGCACTAGCAAGAATTGAGCAAAATTTAAGCTTAAAGACGATGGGAGCCGAATAGCGTGATGAAGCTTTCATTTTAGGATGCAAATTTCTGGGTATAACAGTTTTTCATAATTAACCTCAAAATTGTTATCGGACCAACGATGAATTTATACAAAATCAAATGTCGGTTCGAAGCAATGCTAATCGTGGACATAAGGAAAGAATTTTATTTTCACATAAATTCTGTTCTCATAACAAGATTGTAGAAGGAAATAACAAATTTATACAATGGAACATTAAAACAACATCACATTTTTGCTCACAGCAAAGTTCAATTGATGATGGAGATAGCGAACTTTAATTAAGAATCGTATTGGGGAGAATTGAAGAAGGGTAAAAAAAATCGCATGAACATGCGCACTCACATCACAACTCAATGCACATGACATGATACATTTCGGGACGGAATGGTGTTTGGTAATCGGGAGGAATAGTTACATCAAATGAGTGAAAAGAGTAAACTATTTACTTGATGAAGTCAATCAGACATTACTTCTTAACATCCTTCAATCGTGTTTGAACGAGGTTTAATGATTTGGAATTAATGTTTCAGACTCAGAATCATTGCACCAGTGCGAACTTCTGTAACAATAATGGAAAGGAAAAAAAAATGTTCCGAAGTTCTGACAAAATTAGGGGCTAGAATGATAAATAAATGGTGAATGATGTCACCTAAATATGATGGACATTATATTATCATCCATATGTGTGATAGGGGTAGCGGAATAACATGTCGATAATATCGAATACGGGGCAATTTTTCCCCCTACAAAAATACCAATGCCACGCTCTCGTTATTAATTTGGAAACATGAGCATTCATAATAGTGGCATCTCGTCATTGATCAAATGAAACGGCTCATTTGTATACCGAATATTCTAAAGTCCATATTTTTTGCAATATAGAAGAAAGTAAATGAATGAGATTCAATTTTGCCATAAATCCTCAAGTAATGAATTCATCACTTATGATATAATCTTTGATAAAAAACTCTTCATTAATATATA
>JABMBR010012639.1:0-36613 GCA_018881525.1 Meteorus sp. PSUC_FEM 10030008 | reverse complement strand
ATATATATATAAATATGATGTCTCAATATTTACAAAACCGAACTGTGATCTTTTTCACTGACACTTTTATCGAAATTCGCTCGCCGAATTTCCATGCTTATTATAAATGTTCACTAATGTATACGATTGAACTTTATATTCTCGATGGAAAAGTGTAAAGCGAAAGCAACTTTTCAAATGCATAGCCGATCAACAAAACGATTGGGCGAGCAAAAAATACAAACTTCTGCTGATGAACTCAACTAATTATCAAATGTACTCACTGTATCACTAGCAGGCGCTGAAAGTGTTGAAGCATCAGATCCTGTGGAGCTCGATAGTGAATCCAACTCAGCATGTGTGAGTGGAAATGTGTTCTTGATCCATTTACGATATTCAATGACTTCATCAGTTACTCGAATGATTCGTCCCAAGATAGTGCTAATAATTTGTATTGAAAGAAAGTAATTAGTATATTGATTCCATGAATGAGTAAATTCGTTGTACTACCTAAACTCCTTCCCAATAATTGGCATTTAATTTTTTTCACCTGACGTGAGTTGACGTCTCATCGACGTCGGTAACTCCTTGAACAAGTATATAATAAGCCCAATCAAATGCATCTTTTACGTATAAAGCACCATAACTACTGCGACCAATATCATTGCCGGGTGTTAGAGGATCTTCAATGCATAGCAAAGATGGTCGGTGTCCATCAATCATATCTCTTTGAACCTGTATTAATTCAGAAATCCAAACAGTTAATCATCATGAGTGTGATTTAATTATGTGAAAAAAAAATTTTCCAGCTTTATTAGCCTAGAATGATTGAATATTGCATTTCGATGAATAATGACGAATGATCTTCGTTATTATCGTAAATATTACCTCCTCTTTAGATATGTAAGTACCACCGTCCTTTATTCTAATTCCAGTCTTAACGTAATTAAAGTTTCTACCATACAGTTCTAGAAATTCAATAAGTAAAACCCCCAAATTAGGATCACCACAGCAAGCATTTGCTCTAGGATGTAACTGAAATTGGAGAGAAAACCAGAAGTACGAGTTATGAATCGAAGAGTAACTTCTAAGTTGAATTTACGATATGATAGTGTAGAATGCCATGATTAGACAAACAGCCAAAGAAAAAAAAAACAGAGAAATATACGTTGTGCACGAACCTGCAAAAAACTGATAGTCATGAGAATTAAACTATACGAGGAGATACCACCAGTAAAAACTTCATTGAGATCTCGCTGCAATAAAAATTGTTTGAGGACCATTACGAGTCTGTCTAATACAGGAAAACGTCGCTTATATTCCTTTATCAATTCGGCTGATTTTACACCATTATTCATATTGAAGCTGATATCAACTTTGATATCAGTTTCTTTGTCAGTTAATTTAACTATCGGGACACTGGCCTTGTCCAATACTTTTATTGTTGATGGCTCGGTAATATTTTGATCCAATAGAGCACTTTCTAAAGTACGTAATGGAAGATCTGACCAATTTCCAATTACCACCAGGTCAATATCACTGTGAAATATAATTCGATTCATATATTCCCATTCATAACGATATTCCACTTATAATACATTCGACAACAAACCAAGTTTGTTGTCATTAATTTGTATGATATGAATACATATTGGGCGATTACCTGGTAGGTAAATAAAGACCTGTACGGAAACTGCCGAATACTTCAACTTTCGAATCCGGCCAAAGATCATAAATGACTTGTTCAATCCTTCGCACCACTCGTACACGAAGGAAATGCTCTTCAACCGTCGGGCACATATACGTGAAGAAATCCAAGATCTCTTCGTGCAATCTAATCCCAATTGAATGGGAGAGAGAGAAAACGAAAAGAAAAACATCCATGAGTAAATAGTTAAACGAATGAATCAATCAAAATTCCATATTGATAGGGTAGTATTACAATCTCAACCATGATTAATAGCATTTAGATATTCGCTGCAAACATGAAAAATTTTAAAGGGCATTACGTGAGGAATATGGAGTAAATCCATGTGCACTCATATTCCCATACAAATCCTTCATAAATGCACATGTTATCCGAAGAAAAATGTCCTGGGAAGGGAAAAAAAATCCCCTCACGTGCATTACTTTTCCTAACCTCTATCTCTCTCTTTTTCCCACTCATTCTCTCCCATTGTGGCGCTGCAAGTATGCGCCCTCGCGCGGGCTGTGGTACACTCTCTAAATATATTCAAGGTTGAACGAGAGGAGCCTGGCGTAGACATCACGGGGAAAAAAAATATATATATACACGAAGAGAGAAAAAAATACGACGACATTTTGTACATGAAAAGGAGAGATAAATGAGAAAAATTGAAATAAATACATGATAATATGATAGTTAATTTGAACAACACCCACCCCACAGCATTCTTGGTGTATTCTTTGTCAGGATTACGCCAAGGACATCCACCGCTCAAGCCGACTAGAATTTTGTGGTTGTGATTCATTCCATAAGTGCTAGCGCGATTTTCGCCTTTCCTCCTTGCTGGATTGTAGTAACTATTACAGCTGTTATGTTGACCACGTTGAGTACCCGTCGTCCTCTCGTCAATTACACGACTGACTGAGGTATTATCAACTGATATAGAGTCCTGGCCGCTTTTGTTCGTGGCCATAGTCGTTTGTCCACCAATACTATTACAACTAGTACTACTAGCACCACCACCTACACTACCACCACAGCCACCGCTGCCGATTACGCTGTTGTTATCGTGCCGAAGTGTCAGTATATCAAGACCCTTCTCCGCTTCCCAAATGTGCAACCACAAGTCTTTTGCGGGGCCGAACTGCTCCGGTTGATACCAACCGATAGTCGGATCCATTAAACGCCACCTTCGTTGGGCCCACTTGTCCCGCCGCGGTCGAACACTAAACGACCCGCCGGCCTTCTCACACCTCCACCTCCACCACACAATTCAATAAATACACAATCACTCAACTATTATAAGTTTATTGTTTAATGTTATTGACGTTGACAACTTGAATAAATTGAATATCCCACGACTCCTTTCTCCTCAATATACAGATGAGAGAGTGAGAAACCATGCATACAGGTTGCATCCGCGATTCGATTCGCGATAGATGTCGCGCATGAACTAATAAAAGTAATAATGTGATATGAGGAGAGAGAAAGAGAGAGAAAGTGAGTGGGGAGCAGTGAGGAGTACGCAATATGTGTATTTGTATATATGTATGTAGGGACAATCTAGAAAGGTTTAATCTGGCGTTGAATGTGTCGATGTGTTAGAAGGAATTGATACTGCTGTTTCTAGAAGATGCATCAGCGCATGCGTCCCACTGCAACATCACGTTTTATCAGATAATGGTACTGAAGGTTGATGATCCGATGGGTTTTTTGGCAGATGTAATGGTTCGATGGACACATTAATGTCTATGAGAATGAGACTTGGCTTATTTTACCAATCTTCATTATATTCAGGATCAATTGCGGAGAAGAGATGGATTTAGAGGAAAATTGAACACACCTGTTATGCGATCATATTCTTGAGATTGGTAACTTAGCTGTTTCAATAATTATGAATCTCAAAAAATAATTCATATTTTCGCGGCTGCATGCATCAAATGCTGTAGCGCATTCGTGAAAGTTATCGTTCATTGATATCCTGATCTTAACACATGAATTTGAATAGGAATTCCAATCCATGGATGGTCTGCAGACAGGGGAAACCTATTGAAATGGGAATAAATTCAATTAGCCGATATTAATTGCATGGAATTGTTATGTAAAAAATTATTTTCCTGAGGACAGTGTGAGTCTACATTTTACATCGAATTTGTATTTTCGCGCTTCCTCAAAAACACTCGATGAAAATATGTAAAATGATCAGCAAAATTATCGATGGATGATATTTTTGAGAACGTTTATGCCGACTGAACTGATATGCAGACAAACTTCAAAAAATTGTCACCAAAGTCATCTATCACTCACATAGTAGTTCATATCTCATTCTGTAATACTCGGCCACTTTTTGTATGTGCAAGTGTGATCGAGTGTGATCGACACGCAGCAGTGATTATTATTTAAAGAACTGATCTGCAAAATGGCTTCATTATGCAGACGAGCTGTATTACAAATAAGCAATCGTCCGTTTTCCGTAACAGCATATAGAAGACATGATAAATGTGAGGATGATTTAATTTATATATGATAGCTTTTGCTGAACACACTCGACGATCAATCATTTGACCATACCCATACACACATACATAAACGACATTATGTAATTTATTCGATTCTTTGGAATTTAATCGCTTAGATGCTTGATTCACCCTCCAATATTGAAAATCTGTCAATTGTATTTATTCCGCTTCCTTCCAATTTCCCATCGCAGTGAATTTTCATTGATTAACCTAACTTAAACAAAATGGGTGTTGCGGAATTTCACAGGGCAAATGCCTGATCCGATGGACTTGGCAACTGGATTGGAGAAGAAACAATTGCTCGCCTTCCAAGCAGGCAATGATGTGAGTTATTACCATCCGAACCAAAGAACCATTTTATAATTGATAAATTTTATATTGTCATATTGCAGGATCCATTTTACATGAAAGCTCGAAAACGCGGTGCTGGGACTAAAACTGATCCAAATATAGTGCCAGCTTTTCATGATTCTCGTATTGTCGGTTGCGTGTGCGAAGAAGATTCTACCAGTGTTGTATGGATGTGGCTCCACGAAGGTACACCAAGACGCTGTGAATGCGGCCACTGGTTCAAACTTGAAAGAAAGCCACCCCTATAAATGAGTGGTGAATACGATACATTGGCATAAATTAGTCAATTGTTTGCAGTTACTTAGAAATATTCTTAAATTACATATAATTATTGAGATGCTGCCGAGTTATTTGAAAATACTTGTTCCAAATCCTATTTCCCTGTATCCAGTACATATGTGAGATGCCGATGCTAATGAACCGAAACCAGAAAAAGAAAACACAAAACACACTGGAGTGTCTGAATATACTCGAGAAGTATTGTTTTAGCGACGAAAATGTTCGATTATTCAATGTATATAAAATTGGCATGAATTATAAATAAATGCCAATTGTTGAATATTATAAGCGACATTATCTACAAATAATCAATAGAACTTCTTCATTTACTCTTCACACTTTTTTCTCAGTTGCGTTCAACAATGATCTGTTGTTCATTTCTTTTTTATTGGTATACACAATTGTAAGGTAGTGTTCAGAAAAAAAACGAGCATAGTTTTTGCTTGAATATAAAACGTATCAATGTATTTAGCATTGTCTGAAAGTTGGAGGATCAAAAACAAAACGAAACGAAAAACGTTACATGTTAAATATGACATATCGCAACAATGATCGAAAAATTTTTTAAATAGTGAGAAATTCTGATAATGTCCTCTAGACTATAGTTTTCTTCATTCTAGTGACTGCTTGAAAAAACTATTTATGCCCATAACACAATAATGACAAATATCTTCCTCTATACCTCCTATTCTTTCTGAAATTTATTTTATGTATCTAACTCGAAATTGTTTTATTATTTGCACTATTCGTTACGTTTTCAAAACACTCATCCATCACTGCATCGGGATTGTTCTGATGCATTTCTGGTATATGAACAGCAGAAGAATCCGATTTTTTCTTCATCTCCCCAACAATTGTGATGTAATTTGAAGGTACAAGTCCAACGTTGATGCTGTCCGTGGCTTTCGACCAACCAGGTGTATTCTTTGGTTGTAATGATTGTGGCGCTAGCCATATTTTCTGTCCAGCTCGCAAGTTCATTTCTGCTGGTGATGCAGCTACAAAGTCGTATCCAGCAGTCGCTGAATACACAGGTTCATTTAGTTTGAACCATTCTTTCGGGTCATTCATGTTACTTCCTGACTGCTGAACATTATTCACAAGTTTATGAATTAGATACGGAATGGAAATTAAAAGACCGAGGAACATGAGGACAGGCCATGTGCTTGGACCTGTTTTTTCACCGTTCACAACTTCCAATACAGTCTTTTGCCAAATTTTATCATCATCTGGATCATTCATGGACAATCCTGTAGAAGAATAATTTTGTGTCATTATACTCTCATCCAGGAAATGAAGAAAATGTTTGCTGTACTATTCCACGTTGTGGAAATAGCACAAAGATAAAATTGTTCAGAAATTTACCTAATTGGTACATAATTCTCTTGTACAACCATTTGAGAAATCTTATCAGCGCAAATGTGTTCAATAATTGGCCAAACATGGAACGTGCTCGACCAACATTTTCAGCTACACTCAATATAGCACGAAATGAACTGGTCATCGCGAAAAAAGTTGATTCAAGCATCATCGTGATAGACGAAAATGTATTAATTATCGATTCAATAGATTGAAACGCTGGTCTGCTACTTTCTTCAGCAAACTGCACGAGACGAGCTTCGACATCGCCACCCGCTCCACCGAATTGTCCGTAGCCCGATGAATAAGGGTATGAATTGTATCCGCTATAAGATCCATATCTTCCAAATCCCCAATTACTATTACCATAACCACCATAATTATTGAATCCAGTTCCCATATAACTAGGTCTAAAACCTCCGTAAGATTGATAATTATTGTTTACTGTTGGTCGTGGCGGCAACGGTGGTGATTGAGCTGCATTCATACTGGATCCATAAGCACCACTGCAGAAATATTATCCAATAGTAGTCAATTATTTATCCATGTTCTCAAAGATTTTCTCTAAGATTAAATACCAGAAATATTCACCTTAACGATCCAGGTCCTGGTTTGAATTGATTGAACATAGATGTGCTTGGTCTTTGTTGATTCATTCCGTTTCTAATTTTTCATGGAATATAAGGTGGTCGCAGAAGTACTGAGCAGTTATGCAAACCAAGTGCAGACGTTGTCGAGATCAATTAGTTTATTTCAGGTCTTTCATATTATGTATCAAAGGTCATTTATACTCCCAGAGCACACGCGCATATATTTTCTAATGGAGACAAGTGATGATAAACATTATTGTTCTTGTTAATATAATGTTTTATTCGTAGGAATTACTTGATCAGCGTTGAGAGTAGAATCGTCCTTAATATTTTATATATAATATACATTCAATCATCATGAGCTCATTATCACTATTGAGCAAGATTGAATTATTTATATAGTTTGTAAGTAAATTGGCACGTATCAACTCACGTGTAAGAACTTTACTATCTATGATTCAGTTCATATACTTTATCCATTTTCAACTTCATCTGTTCATTTAGTTTTGTTTTGACGTATGTGTGGATATTTTGGGTGGGAGGATTTTCATAAGACGATGAAATATCAGTGAAGTTGTTGAATGTTGTTTTGGGTTATGTGTGGATACGACATTCACCGTCATGTCGCTCTGATCAACAATACGATAATCTCTTGATCGGAATTTTACAAAGAAAGTAATGGGGAAGACTAATGTCATGTATATGCAAGAGGTTTTGAAGAATTCAAACGTAACCTCAATTGCGCGTACTGAACTCACGAAATTGCGAGATCTTGAGGGACGATGGTATCGAGGAAACAGAGATTGATTGGGATTGTTTAGGAATCATTTCAATTCCGTGTGAAAAGGAAAATTAAGATCCACGGATAATCTGCTCAATAGCTTTTCACATTATGAGGATACATCGTAGGAGTTTTCATTTCCGATTTCAATCTATAGTCCATTCAAATGGCTCGGTCACTTGTGGCGCCCAGTTTGTCGGAAACGCGGGTAATTCAATTTCAAGTGCGGATCAATTTCCAATCATGTTCACATCGAATTCCTTGCATATTTTCTCATGATATAAGAGATATCTTATTGTGGATTTGACGTCCATAATGATAAACTGTGTTATCATCTGATCACTTTGTTGCATAGAAGTACTTTTCCAAACCGAAGATTTCCAGTGGGATTTCTATTAATTCTTCCAGATGAAAATATCGTATCCATAATTCTTCAGTAACTTGGACATATCTCGGACATTCACTCATACACATTACATTTTTGGAATTTTGATATTGCACACCTCATCAGCAATGAATAGCTCACAGATTGAAGCACTCGAATTAATTCATCACAATTCCAGTAATTTATCGGACTGAAAAGTTGTAAAATTAATAATGGACAAACAAATTTGCAACTCTTCTTAATTACAACTCTCAAGACTTCATAAGAAGTCTATTGAAAATTATTTGATCACTGTTTGAAATGGAGAAAATATACATACATGTTACAAAGTAGGAATACAATTGCGAAGTGTCAAAACAAACATAACCAAAACCGACGAACTGAAGAGTCGCGAATATCTTTCAAACTCTCTCAAAAGAACACGAAAGCTCGCCCACTATGATAATTCCGAATTCCGAATTCCGTATTCCGACTCGGTCACAAAGAACAGCATCCTGAATGGCGAACTTTAATTAACGCGTCCACCAATCTCACACGCTGAAATATCTTGAATAAAAAAAAAAGGGAAAAATCATGCACCAACAGAAACAGACATAGCGAAACAAGGAGCGGAGAGAGAAAGGGAAGGAAGAGTGAAAGAAAAAGGGTGAGATAGATATATACACTGTAGTACTGTGGTATACTCTTATCAATTTGTCAAGCAGACGGACGCGCTCGAGTTCTGCACGCGATTCCTCAGTGTTTCCTATAATTTAACATACACTTTCTTATATTATCCACCGTTGACAAACATAATTGAGCGGTGTTTCATTTCCTCATTATTGCGTTGAAAATATCACAACAATAACGACAATAATACATGCATATACGTAAGTATTTCATATATATAAATAACTTTGTTATAACGCGGTATTTTATTTTTCCATGATCTCTCACAGTGGTTAGGTGAAGCACAAGAGAAATAAAGAGAGCGCGAGTGTATAATCACACACAAATCACACAAACACCGGGCGGTCCAATAAATTCCACGCATACATTATTCAAGGTAATTGTGAGTTAATGTCTGTAATGCAATATCGGATGATATCTGTTGTGAATAATATATGTATTGTTTTAAGTGATTCGGCAAGGACGCTCGTCTGATTTGATAATAAAATCACGAGAGCGAATACGGCCTTTTTTTGTATTTTACATTATGTATCGTGGAATTAATGTATCACATGATGATCTATTCTTAAACATTAATTGAAGAAATATTATTGATCGTCTGGTTGGATTAAAACATCTTACAATATTCGTCAAAAAATATTTATTTTATGGAATAAATAACTTTAACTTATTGATTTTCCAAATAAGTTTATAAGATCGTGTGACTTTTCGTTCATGTGTGTATTCTAAAAATAACAATAGTAGTAAATTTTCAGGTCTGGATGTCATAAATATTTTTTCAATCAAATATGAGCAGGTGTTCCGTCTGAGTCCTGTACTTATTTTATAATGAGCAATTAATATGAATGCCGGAACATGAATAATTATGTACATATGTACTGTTTTACAGTTAACAAAAGGACAATGGAGGGTGGTGGTGGAGGTGTACTAACCGCGGAACGTAGTCCTGCTCGTGCTAATTTGCACGTGGCTTTCACAGAGAAAGGGGAAGTCAAAGAGCGACGTGAGAAATTTCTCACAGCCAAGTATGGTTCACACCAAATGTCTCTCATTAGGAAGAGACTTGCTGTTGAAATGTGGCTTTTCGATGAACTCCAAAAGTTATATGAATCAGTTGTGAGTTGAGGATCATGAAACAATATAACCAGAATAACAATGATAACAATAGTAATTATGATGATAATCATTATGGCAATGACGATTGTGTGTTGGTAATTAATGAAGATGTTCTCCATTTTCCATTCGGACGCGAAAGTGTCAAATTTTTCCTATATGAACATTTTTCACGGTCATACTGAAAAGTGTACAGGAACGATATAGATCAGTTTATTAGTTGGAGAATTTTCAATTGAAACCGCATGAAGGTGGAGGTATATGTTTGCACTCTCTCCCACCCAGATCAATGAAAACAACTTCAATTAGCAGTTATTGCAATGGGTTCATTGATAGATGAAAAAAAGTGTTCCTTTGTTTGCAAAGCTTAATTGGGGAATTGATTAATGGCGGAAGTTTTGATTTGAAAAATTAATGTGGAGTATTTTAGATATAATAAATGCAGCTTTGAATGTGGGAAAACTGATCCCGTAATGTGATACGCACTCGTTATTTATAATAGATAAGGAGTGAACGATGGGCTCCATCTCGTCTTCAATCTTGAGTGTGTTGCGCAAATATCATTTAACTTGGGAATATAACATAACTTTGTTCGAATTAACTGCGTTGACAGGATGGTCATGAAAAAGACTTCGGTGAGGATTTAACGTTTCGGATTCTTCTTTGAATGAGTATCAACTTTCCAGCAATTTATGATCAACAGCGAAGGGAATAACGAACTGAGATACTTTATTAATTCTTGAGAATTTATGGAATAGTCAAGTGAGGTTGATAAGTACGTTGGGGTGCCAGGAGAATATTGAAAATACTGGTCTGGGATGATTAAGTGGGAGAAATAATGGACGATCAAATTTTTCAAACTGTTATTGCTTGAGAATAAATTTTTCCTTCACCCCTCGCTTTTTTCTTTTTCTTTTCAAAGCTTTCTTCAATCCGTAATTATATCTTTCTCAATTCGATATGTACCCAAAGATTTATTATAATTTCGACAATTCTCGGAGTAATTTGCAAAGAGAAAAAAAAATTGTCTCCTTAACAAGCTGTTGAATCCGTTAATGTCTAACTGCAAGGAGAAAGCTATTATCAGTCATCATCGTATCGTACCAAAATGAAACTTCTACGCAACCTGAATTTGTTCTATTGATTCCTTTACATTTTTTTTCTTAGTGTGTACAAGAAAAGTCGATAAAACCAAAATATCATCAAATTGCACGAAGCACTTCTTCTTAAACTTCTCATGATCGAACGTTGAGGTAGAGAATTTGGTAATCAACCAATCGGTCATGTCGTACAACAGTTAAAATATTCACGATGTGTATGGATAAGTCGGAAATTGGATCTTGAAGTAGACGTAATGACCTTTAGACTATCGAATTTAATTTTAAGATTCACAAATCTGCCAAGTTCCGTATTCTCGTTATCTGCGAAATAGAAATATGAATCATAAATGAAACAACTCATACATATAAGCATAACTCCAATGTTATGACATTTATACAAAGAAACTTCAAAAGACCGTGAAATGTCAAGGACGGGTAAAGTTGAATTCTAGTCAATTTCAATCATTTTCTCATTATTGCACAGATCGAGACAGGAACAAAAATTCTATCTCCGAATCAAATGAATACAGCGATGTGATCCTCAATTATATTCTTATTTGTTTCATTTTCAGAGTGACAATGGAAAGAGTCGAGAAGTTGAAGTTGATATTGACGAATTGTTAGACATGGACAGTGATGAACACAGACGATCATATCTTCAAGTTAGTTTCAGTTGATAATCTGCTATTTATCGAATTGCATTTGAATTATTTAATTGAGTTGAGATAATGATGCATTTTATTTCAAATAGGGATTGTTGGTAGATGCGAAAAAGCCCCATGACGTCAAGGTAAAGATTCACTATCTTCTAAGTCTTTCATAAGCTCTCAATAAAAATAACGACGAACATCTCGAAATGTTGCAGAAATTCATCAACGATTTGCTAGAAAAAGCGAAAACACTCTGAAGGGTATGTACCTGCCATGGACTAGATGTACTGCTGATACGCTATACGTCGTGGAATTTGCTCACTGTTTGTTGCGTTATTATTATGCAACAGTGGCATTTAATGCAAAAATCTCGAGTGCGTTTCAATTGCTGATTGCACTCCAGTCATTAATAATTTAATATATGAAGTTTATAGATTAGGAGCAAATCTACGACTGCAAACACACTTACATACATTTACGTAAACATATATTGACATAAAACGAATCGCGTGTTAGGCGTATATTTGAATCAATTATATTTCATAAAAATCGAAATTGAAGACAATTCAAATCGCCATATGGTTTTTTTTTCCTCACAAATATCTACGCGTACGTGAAATTAAATCTTTGATATTGTTCAGTCGATTGATTCTTTTCTTTATTTTACATAACACTATGTGCATCCTGGGAATTTGATTAATCGATGCCATCCATGAAAACATTTGCACAGAATAACAAGAAACGAAAAGTAATATTAATAGCTTGATGATGGTACAAAAAACGAAGCATTAGTTGCAAATGAAAATGAATTGAAGCAATAGGTTTTTGAAATTTTCACGTGTTTGTATATGAGTAAATTGCATTAGCAATGCTAAATGTTTTGGGTGTTTTCAGTAGTATGCTTATAAAATGAATGAAAAATTCAATGGATAAACATAATTTATATACAGAAACAATGAAATTCTATATGTTCATTAAATAAGTCGATCAATATGGTGCATTGGATGAGGGCATTATTGGTTAACTGAATTTGTAATTACGAAGGTCTTTTGAAAATCAAATCTCAGGCGAATGACGACCAAGTGCCAAATAAGTGTTACATGTGAATGAAGTCAGAGAAATTGCAAAGATGAAAAACAGAAACATATATCAGAATGAATTTATCGACGACAGAAACAAAGGATATGAAACATAAGTCCAGCAAAAAATTACATTTATATAATTACGAATGGAAAATTCTCAGTTATGATTTCGCATTCGTATGCAATGGAAAATTATTGTCGCATTATCAAGATAGAATCATGAAAATTCATTGCGAAAGTCAATCGTTTGCGTGTGTGCTCAATATCGTTTCCTCATAATTTTTCACAATAAATTGTAAGCTCAGTTTTGTTTTCCTTCTAACTTACTTCTTGTGAACAACTTTTGGAATGACACTGCCTCCTCTCTTGTTCATGCGAGATAAGAAAATTCTGTTTTTTTTTTTTTTGTTTATATATTCTCCACCAAACAAACAAGTAAACTTGAAAATACCGTAACAAACGTAATCTTATGTACATGATAACGTATTACATATGTAGATTCAATTCGCTTTGTAGATACATATCGTTTTGATTAACTAACATTGCATATCGGAATATTGGGAAACGAGGGAGACGAAAGCTGATTAAGAAAAAAATTGTAGATGTGATAACGATTGGACAATACGAAGCGCAAATTTATTAATTATCTCTTCGTCGTGGAAAAAAAATTTTATCATAGGTGGAATCAATTGTCGATATGACAACAATCAGGAAAATCATTGAATGATATATTGGGAATTTGATAATTCGTATTATGTTTCGGCGTCACATCCGCGAGTAAATAAAAATTTTAATTCACACTTACTATGATAAATTAAGATTGTTTGTCAATAGAGAACAAACTGCCAAAGATTCTTTCATTTACATGAAGAAAACAAAATGAATGAAATTAATTAACGTGATAAATGAACTGCTAGATGAACATTTTGGAGCTTAGATTGAATAGCTGAAATCTTATCAAAAAAAAAAAAAAAAACCCCCGGTGCTTCAATTAAAAGAGATTTTATGAAGGTGGGGAATGGAGAAGAAAACTCACTCACAATCAAACGATTAGTCTCAATTCAGTTCTTAATACTTATAGTTATTATCATTAAGTAGAAATTTTAGAAATAAAACGAATTCAATCCGTTGACTTTCATTCGTAAAAATGATAATGTTGAGTTTTGTTATCATATTGGAGATAAATATTTATTTTAATGCGCCATTGACGTTTGTAGAAAATCGTCTATTGACCAACAAACGTCATATTGAATTCATATCATCCAGCGTATGGCAACGCCAAGTGTTTTGCGAACGAAATTAAATTAAATTCAACATACTTTGCATGGAGATGAAAAGAACGTAAATACGTAAAAAAACAGGAGAACAAATCGATCGGCATTGTAAAAAAGGCATTATCTTTGATCAGTTGAACTAATCGTTATTTTTTACCTTCCTCCATATTGTTATCGTAAATCCGTTGCGTGTATATGAGAATCATTATCAATATGATTCGTTTATGTTGAATTTATACGTCTTTGTACTTCCAAATAAAAAGAAAAAAAAATTTAGTTTTAAATATTGTTTGAGAAAATTGTGCAGGGATGGTGACGATACTGTTGTCACATTGTTAGATCTATGATACCAATTTTTTTAAGTAAATGTTTGTGCTTAAAATGGCAACTGGCAATTCGCTGGCCATTTAGAATTGTATTGACGTGAGTAAAATAGCAAAAACCAACTCAAGTCAGAATTTACAATATAGCATCGCTTCCACGTGAAATGAAAATTAATGTATGTGAGGCTGCGAGAGAGAAACAAGAGAGCTTAATCGTGACTTTTAATTATTCTAACGAGCATCGACAGTGTGTGATTATACGAGTATATGGAATATTATAATGTACTCAGGAATGTCAATATATGAAACTGATTTGCAAAATCATCATAACCGTAAACAAAAACTTCAATTTTGCGAATATTTTTTTTTTAACTCACATTGTAGTTGTAGAATTTTATAAAAAATTTAACCAGCCACAACCCTTATTTTTAAGACATTTTCACGTCCGAAAAGAAGAAAAATTGTCATAAATACAAAATGATAGATGCGTCTCTCGAGATGTAAATTAGTTTTCGGTAATTTTGAGAATGACAAATTCGAGAGTATCTTGAAGACAATTCCAGTTGATAACACGATAGAATCTGTAGTATAAAAATGTCTTTTGAAATCCGTATTCATACAAGACAGTTTACCACGTATTATCATGGAAAGGGAAGCAAAAACACCGAAAATTAAACAAAGTATCCACTCTAAAGAACGATTTTATTCATGAAATTTTGTTGAAAGACATTGTTGTATGGTGTTGTATACCACACCATGCTATGATGAAGTGTGGATAGATTACCAGTGTAATAACATGTACAATTGATAAAAAAAATACCAAAAACTCATTGAAGAATTGTGTTCAACTATTTTTAATGTCTGCCATACTACAATTCATTTCTGCCAGATCTACACTCCGCATGAACTTTCTTTCTCTTCTTTCAATGTTTTGACTTGCATATGGTGGTTTGCATCTGTTTATTGCCACTGAGAACTATGTAAGGTGATTGAGTTTCTTTTTGTTTTGCTTGTAGTAAATTCAGCGTACCAAGTGGTGTGTCAGTCGATGACATACGTTTCATTAATACTTCTTGTTCAACTTTTTTCATTCTTTTCTCAACCTTATTCTTTCCTGGACCCTTGCCATGGAATTTGTGTGATAAATATCGGAACGCTTCCTTAGCACACAATACATGGCCATCATCATCGATATATTCCAATTTGACATTCGGTTTGAAGCCATCTTTCTCTTTGAATTCTGATGTAGGTCCATTGAATCGATCACGACGGCCAAATTTATCATCATCACCATATGTTTTATCCTCAATCGAATAATTTTGTGCCTGTAAATGTGCGAAACGACTGGCTGATGGTCGATTGGTATCTTCTTTCTGCAGATAACCTTTACTCATCGCAAGTCGTAACGCTCCACCGACTCCTTGACCAAGCGATGGTTCTGCATCTAAAATTGCTGCTTCCAATGTTACTGGCTCTAGAGCAGCTTCATCCAATTTGACAGTGTTCCAAGCTCCGCGTCCATCGTCTTCTTCTTCATTATCCATCGACTCTTCCTTTGTCTCCTCCACTTCAAAATCCATCATTTCTTGATCATTTTCTTCTCTATTTCCCGCCAAACCATAAGTTGGAATGTCACCAAGTGTACGACAGAATTCAGCAGTTGCATTTAGGGTGATATTACTTGACAACTTTTCATCTAGTTCAGTGACTTCATTCTTAATAGCCTGAGCAACTTTCTCAATACTATTCCCGCTTGGTTTTTTTGAATGCCGTGCTTTTCTCATGGCATAATATTCCTCCAAATCTTTGTCTTCATCCTCAATTTTCACATTAATCATCTCCTCTGATGGTGTTTCATAATCAGCGTTGTCCATAATTTCTGTTTGAGGTTCTGGCAACTCTTCTTTCGGTTTAATATCGCCTTCAGGCTTTCGTCTCCGTCTACTACCAAGATCACGCAAATAATCTGTACTATTTGGCACAAGGTCGTCCGCCTTTACAATTTTGCTCTGGCGTATTTTACGAATTTTTTTCTTTGGTTTTTTGAACTTCGCCAACTCCTCATCATTGTAATATTCGCTCGCCAATTTCGGTTCACTCAGTTTTAATGTTTCAAGACGCTTATTTGCCAAACGTTGTTTCACAATTTCAGTGCGGCGCTGTTGAACTTCTTTAGCACTATCAACACCCAAAACAAAACTCTGTTTCTTTTCGCCTTCAATCTCTTCATCATATTTTTCGAGAACGTGATTCTTTGGTAAGCCAAATTCATCAAAATTGTCCTCATCATATGCTTCATAACCAGGTTTCTTGGTTTTATTCACTATGTTACGTTTGTACATCTCATCATCTTTCATATTCACATTTACGAGTATATCTTTTCCTTCCTCAAGCACACCCTTGTCTTGGAGAGTTAAAATGACTGTTTGTCCCTCGACGAAAGTTTCCTGTAAAAGAAAAAGATGTTCAAGCATAATCTATTAAATCATTAATATAACTTCGGTGTAAAATTGTCAATCGTGTTTTCAATTGCAAGAACATCCCAGATGTATGTTCGGAAGGCATGAAACTTACAATATCGTGCTCGACTTTCAGACCTCTAAGGTCTCTGTCCGAGTAAGCGGTGCGCCGTTCGTTTCGTACATCCTCCTTTACCAACTCCTCGATGCCGAATTCTTCATCGAGTTGATCTAGAAGTTTGGCGCGCTCTTCAGCTTTTTTCTTTTCATCTTGGAGTCGACGATTTTTCTCTACCCACGCGTTAACATCATCGTCTGAATCGTCTTCAGTCAACAATTTGGTTTTCGCTAGATTCGCTTCAATCTGTCTCTTTTGTTTCTGTAAACTTAGTTTATCCCTGATTTTTTCTGTGCGAACAACGTCGCTTGTATTTTGTGCTGGTTTGTGATAAAATTCACCCAAATCATCCTTTATTTTATTCGGTTCTTCTTTCGATGGTCCTGAATCCACTTCTAACGGTTTCAGACCCAATTTAGCTCTCAGTCGATTCGTTTCTTCAATTGAAAGTGATGTTTGAGAAGTACCACCGCTCGGTGGTGACGGAGTACGTTGCTTGGATATTTCAGGCGGTGGTGGTGTTGGGTCATGGTTCTTTGAAATTTTCGGTGGTGGTGGCGGTGTAGTGACGATTTCGACTAGAAAAAAAGTATTTCACGGAATGTTAAATAATCATATCATCATGCCACAATGACTAATATACGTCTAAATTAATTTTGATGTCTATACATCTAGATTTCGGAATGATTTTTTACTTTTTGATGAACTCATAGATTTCATATTTCATCTCTCATTTGTATCTAACATTCTTTTTTATTGTAATCCATGACAAAGTATTTGAATTCATTGCCATAAAAATTCTCCATACTTGTTGGTCCCCAGTCAAAAATGTGACAATCTCTATCTCTATTTTAAAAGATATGAAACTAAAATCAAGTCCACACGTGTTTTATTCGACTATAAGCTACGGGTGTCTCATCATTTCGTGAGGACACTCTTGGAATTTACATCAAATGACAATGCAATTCATCAGAATATAGAACACTTTATGGTAATGATTATCTGATTCCCTACATATAATGCTGCATATTTTAGCTATGAAAGACTTATATTCTGATGTTCCGATTCTAGGAAACTTGTTAGTTGGGAAACTTTTTAGTGATATTTTGAGATTGTTGAGGTATTGAGAATGATACGATTGAATAGCCGATATTCCATCTGGTGTTCTTTTCCTCCAATCGTTCGAATCTCACAGAAATGAGACTCATTTCAATATAATCTCGGACAAGAATTCACTTCATTTCATAAAAATAATGTCCATTGATTACCACGAATGCCCCTTAACCTAAATTTCAAGGGATCAAATACTCCATAAGGACCAATTATGAAAGGACGAGTTCCCTGATTGAATATACCAGGATTAATTGTATCCGGGACCAAAACTTGCTTCGCCGTTCTCTAAAGCAAACTATAAAGAAAGGTCATAGAAAAAAATTGGCCAGAATAATAAGAGAAACAAAGATAGTTAAGGTTTTGAGGTTAGGAACTTACTGTCACTATCGTATTCCTTGCGTTCTTTCCTCTTGTGTTTCTTGTGATGTCTATGTTTATCAATTCTCTCCTTTTCAGGTGAATATGACCGTGAGCGGCTCCGGTGACGTTTTTTCTTTGTGTCCCGGCTTTTTTCAGCTTTATGTCGTTTGTTTGAACCCATTATTAACGACGTATACGATTATATCATGGACTATACTGTCGCGCTTATAAATATTTAACTATACAAGTGACTATTGAGTCGAATTTAGAGGTTATGTTGCATATTGTGAGCCGTATATATATCGTTAACCATCAACAGTGTTGATTCAACACCAGCGCTAAGAGTGATAGGAAATGATATCATTATTCCGAAGGAACTAATTTCGATTATATATTTCAATGGTTCGAATCTATAACCGCAACGAGTGATACATTGAATCACTCTTCCACAATAACAAATATTTACCAAATACTTTCTTATAAAAATTGAAGTTTTATTTTATTTTTGATATAAAATTAAAACCCTTAACCCTTTGAGTGCTATGAACGCATTCATGTGCCTGTCAAGCCATAAGTGCCATGCTTCGTCTTTCTAAAGGGTATCTGCGGAATCACCCGGACTTAATGAAATGACATAAAAACTGAAACACGAATTGTCCCAATTCTTTCATTTATTCTTTATTCTCTCTATTATTAGATTTTTCTGGTACATGAGTGATGGAATCTGGATGTCACGAGAAGAGGCCAGGTTTGATGATTCACTGGGAAGAATATCAATTTTCTGCATCGTTGAATCTAGAACGAGTATTGGAACATGACAAATCTAGATCTTTTGTATATAGTTGAAAATCGTCAGGTATTTGCTTGATACTTACCAGAGTATTGCTTTGGATATCGTCGAATCCATCTTTGACTAAACCTTGAAGAGGTTCCGCTCGTAGTATGAACATGCCGAAATTCTTTTCGTGTTGATCGACTATTGTCCAATTCATTCCCTCATCTATAGTTTCAAAATCTACTATCAGGATTGAACGATCACGCAACGTTGACATAGCACAATATGATTCAACAGCTGCCAGTGAATATGGCTCTGCATCAAAATCAATGACGGTTTTTTCATTCCACCAATTATAATAAACACTGGAACCCTTGAATCGATTGTCGTCTGATATTTTTGTTACATTAACATGCCAATCTCGAATACGTGGATACATTCTCAAAACGTCCCCAGTCATGGAGTGAATATAAAGTTCCTAGAAACTAGAAGATCAAAATAACAACCAAAATGATCGGGATCAATTTGTCAGAATGCGTAAATTGGTAACGATTTGATTATATATTTGACAAGGATCGAATTGTGCAACTACACTTTCACTTATTGTGAACATTAATATCAACAGATATGCAATGGATCTAGATCATTTACTCACATCACGACATTCAGGTATAGACGACCTGAAAAAAACAACTGCTGCACCAAGGAATATAGTGTCGTACTGCATTACGAAGAGTTTCTTATTCCTTTGAAACACGACTGACTTGAAAATGTATCCAGTGCTTCACCGTAACGGTATCAATGTTATTGGAAACTATTTTCAATATGCCATCATCTACACTTATATATCCTCACTGTGTTGAGTCATAATGCGCAATCCCCATGATGTGACAGGGCAGTCCAAATATAAAAGTGACTGTGACATATCATACACGAGAAAAGGTTCCAAATACTTGGAACCACGGATTATATAGGTATTTAACATAGATGTAACTCTTGTTGGTTTTTTTGGAATGATTGATTGTACTGGTCGACATTGTTTTCGTCACACGAACTTTGTGATCATTTTTGATTTTGTTAATGTACGCCCATCATAAATATATGATGATTTTGTTTCAATCACTTCCAGTTTCTACGTGACAGCTATATATTCATTTCTGATCTCATATACGAATATTTGTTTGAATAACTTTATTTAGACGACTCTATAACTATTACACCAACTAACATACATTTTATTTCCATTAGTTACACCGTAAATATGCCATGAAAATGTTCCAACAACCCCGACAGTTTCTGTTATGTGTATGGAGAATCAACTTTTATATTTCAGCGTTGAGGATAAATGCTTCAATGTCACGAGAAAACTTGATACATCAATTTTTTTCATTGATATAATATTGTTTGGTGGCTCTAGTGTATTCAAAATTTGACATCAGATTCCATGTGACAAAGAAAAATTGAAATTTCGTTGACCAGTGTTATTACAAGGATAACTCATCCCCATTTCACTATGTCGCAACATATTATCTGCATAGATACAATATGTTTCAAGGGTGAACTTCAGGGAATAAATACAAAAACTTTCATGTTATTATAAATTGTTCCAACTGTTTTTTCATTCATGTGAGTGGTGGTTGATAATCATAATAAGCCTATTGACCTTCGTTTTGTAGCGATATTCGAGTATCTGAGACATATAACAAGTACATCATCAGAATTTCGATTCTAATTACGGATTAAATAATTGTCCGTGGTTGACACCAGTGTTTGAAGTGAAAGGAAATGCTATCATTTTCCCCGCTAGAACTGATTTTGATCACTAAACTTCCAACTTTCCATCGTAATTACTGCCACATGTGACAATCTATCACTAATCTGCACGAAATAATTAATATTCAACAATTTACTTCCTTATACATGAAAAAAAAACTTCCTAGATCGAAATCTGGAAACGAATGGTCTAATTGATCATGATGATTCCGTATTTGTTCCAACCTCAGACTATAGAAGAGAAGAAAGAAAGTTTTTTATTATCACTCATCAAATACGTCAATACGGAAAATACTTTTATACGTTGTGGAATCGATACGTAGACAACAATCGATATCAGATGTCGATTGGTAACATAACGATATATATCAATGGAGGAAATATTTCAGTAAAAGAATAATGAAGTTCTTACAAAGAATATAGACGTACATTTGTACACGAGGGATGATAGTGATATCTACAGTCTCTCTCATCCAATTGGTATGAAATAGTTCAAGGTGTCTCAAAATGAAACCAAGTCTGATGACTTTGCTTAGGAGAATATATAAGAGAATATTTTCCACATTGTCAATTATGGTCTTTTATAAGTATTTTATTGAGATCACATACAACTTATGATTGATATCGAAAATCGTGAAATATTTTCTTCATAATTGCAAAAATATCGCACATGATTCGAGATTGCTCCATTATCATTTCACTATTTGCTACTTTCATCATCATCGTAGTCGTCTTCATCGTCAATAATATCATCATCATCATCATTGTCGACATCGCCACCAATTCCAAGATTGTTGCATTCAAGACCATCACCGGAATGAACTTTGACACCTTCCAACAACAGGGAACGTCATAGTGCATTTTGAAGAAACAAAGTGATTATCATTCATTCTAGATGATTTACGAATAAATCTAGATCACCTCAGGGAATTGACGTGTGTATGAGGCAAATGAAAATGTTTCTTTTTCTTCATCTTCTATTTCAAATATCGTATTATGAATTTTTGTACGTATATCTTCTAATGGCCTATGGGACATTCATTAAATCAACACAACATACATTCCATAACCTTGAATAAATCAGCGCATGCGCACTATTGATCATAAATTGTTGTCGCATGGTTTCCGCAAGTTGGCGTTCGTGATGCATGAAAGTGTGACCGGAAGTAGCAAGATGCCAAACATCGCAATGAGTAATGTTATTGGCACGTTTTTGCACAATATATTCATCCTTCAATCATTCATAAGTACGAGATTAATATTCCAATTAATTTCTGCTCCTAACCTCGAACTCACGATTCAAAGTATTCCAATGAAACATGTGTATGAATGAATATTCATTTTGTGATTGGAGTATCAAAATTGATCTCACACATCCACACAAATTTTGTACATTCTCAAACACATGACATGTGAAGAATGTATTACGAATTCATAAAGAATGCGTGAAGGATCCCATTTCGTACAAATTGCAGCACTTTCAAACAAACGTTCCGAACGCATGTTAATGCCTCTGAAGAATCCTTGAGAGGAAAGAGCTTTAACATGTTATTTTTTGTCATTTCAGTATTATGGAAAAAGTACATGAGGGAATCCCGTTAGATTGTAGTCGGCATTTCGGACCGCCTGAGATGTTCGAACTACCTGAAATTGTCATTAGGTCAGCCGCGCACGGCTGTTACTGTGGCGATGAGGGGAAAGGAGAAGAGGAAGGTCTCTCTCTCTGGGTGTGCTGCTCTTGTATATACAAGCGGCTAGATGAGAGTCCATCCTCTACTTGTTTATCTTCAGTCTATTTTTTATTTATATATTCTTCTATTTTTCTTTCGTCACGAAGTTTCTACGCTCCTTATTTTGTCACGCGTTCTCTCATCCCTAGCTAGGTTATCTCATGTGATAGAGCCATTATTGCACTAAATATATTGTGAAAAGGGTCCATCTCACCACGTTATTTTTTCTCTCTTCAAGATGAGAATCAATGTAAGAGTTATAGAAATATCGAGGGGGGTAGACAGAAAGGAAGTTGGGTATGGGAGGCTTCCTGAGTAAAGGATGATGGCATAAGACGTTGAGAGGGGTCCAGTTGGCCAGGCCTCTGAGTGGGTCCACATTCGTGTGCTCGTTCGTGCATCTCGTGTGTACAGAACGTGAGAGTGTGCTTAAGGGGTTTGGGAGGGCAATAAGAGGACAACTCGCGCGAGAGCACAGGCCCATACCCGCAAAGTCGATTTATAAGAGAAAGAATGAGTGGGACAACGCCTATGTGTATATATATGTGAAAGAATGAGAGAAACTCCCACAGCGAGAGAGGATGTATGGGGGAACCACCATCGCGCGAACCGCATTCTCTACCTGTGTGGTAAAACGCTCACTCAGGACCCCAAGGGGCATTCTAAAACAAAAGACCATTCGACGTCCTGTTCTAACATGACCCCTCATTATGAAACAATTTCCACATTCTATACTTCGTGTTTATTGTGTGTATGTATTTACGCATGTATAGATGTATGTATGTATTTATGTGTACGTGGGTTGAGAGAGAAAGGAAGGTCCATCTATATTTATACACTTATATGACGAGTTTCCAATCAAAACTTCACAAATTAACTTTTTATAGAACTTTTTTTATTATAGTTTCTGAGTAAGCAGAGTCAGTTTTTATTAAGATCATTTTTATCATAATGTTGATTATTTCCAGTGTAAATTGAATTTATATGCAGAGTTGAATTGAATTAGTCAATACAGGTTTTTTAATGACTCAATTCAATCGTTGCTAAATGATCTTTGTTTAAGGTTAGGAAATCATTGAGATGTTCGATTGAATTCATCATGACAATGTAATCCTGTATGATTCGATTATGTATCATATATCTTAGCGTTCTCGGTTTGATATTCATGAAAAGTTATATCAGAGTAAAACCAACCTTTTCTATCATTTTCGCTTCTCAAATTCCAATATCAAAGATATTATGTAAAAATGTAGAGTTTGCATTTCATTTCTTGATTGTTTTCATTACTCATCTATAAATATAATATCTCCCAGAATTTGGTAGAAAAAAAAATATCTGACTATGCGTTGCTATGCGCTGAATGAAGAAAAATATTTCGCTGATTCATTTCTACAAATGTGTTTTTAAGGCACAAGTACAATAGTGATGTTCACTTATGAGTAAATAAATATAAATAAAAGAACAGAATATTTTTTCTATTTTTTTCGTTCAATATCTGCGTTCAGATGAATTTGATAGTGAATTTATTCACAATCTACATGCGCCAATAATTGATGGAAGCGAATTTCAATATTTTGCCCCGCAATTGCCAATCAAATTTTAAAATTGTATTATCTAAACAAATATAATATATAAAATATGTTTAAAAAATTTACATTACAATCAATATTTTACAAATTATCAATTATTTACAAATCTTTACACAAAACGATTAATCGCTTATATTCACACATTTTACAAAGAAAGAAGAATAAGAGGAGACAAAAGACGTTAAAGGATGTGATTGGATAGGTTAAACGGCGAGGGGAAGAGAGTAGAGGGAGATTGGGGAAAATAGGTGAACACAAAGTTTTCATAGAATGATTTTGAATCGCTTTTACCAAGAGCTTCTGTACAAAATATACACGAGCTTCTAAACTAACCTAATTCTTAATTATTTAATTTTCATTCTTCGCTATTTGAAGAAGTAGAAGAACAGAAAAAAATGAAAAAAACCAGAACGGAAGATTGGAAAATTCAAGCGATCATAAAAATAAATAGTATTCCTTAAGCAGGTACGATTTACGTTTACATAATCCATTTACATATAAACAATATCATAAATGAACACTACAAAATATTATTTGCATGTAATTTTTTCGACTGTTTGTATTGTTTCCTTTCATTCCTCCCAATTCACAAATCAAAACATGCATTCATGATTGGAAATATCATACGTGAACATTGATCAAATGTATGGTCAGATGAATACATCGTTTTCTATATTCCTATCAATGGCCATAGCAGAAACAGAATTGAATTAATAAGAAGAAGAGAAAAAGAATAGTTACATACCACACACTTAAAATACGCATGTACGTATACATTCAACATATATACATTGGAAAGCGTTTAGTAAACAACAGAGTAACAGAATATCACCGATATTTTTAGTGATTATATATTCTTCTGGTTGTCATTATTTCGCTCATCGTATATAAAAACTTGTGTTCAAGGAACAGAGTTTGGAGTTATCAATTCATAATAATTAATCGAACATTTCGAATGGCATTCTTTAGTTTCACATATGATCTCCAAAACATCGGGGTTCATCAAATACATCATATTTCTGTGTTCCATATCATGTATTCGTCTCTCAAGTGCACAGACACTGTCATTATGAATATATATTTACATACATCAAAATCATTCGACCATAACCTCTGTGTCAGTTTGCTTATGAATAAAAAAAAACATCTTCTTACTCTCATACTTCACAGAGTGACATTTTTGTATTGTTGATGCTGAATTGAGAGAACGTGAAATGTACACATCACCAGTGCACGAAGATATATATAAATAAATGAATGGCGTGACTTTGTCCGTTGTGAATACAGAAGATATTCACACACTGAAATGATAAACAGACATTTCTTCAATCATCTGTGTTTTCTTCGTCATTGCCTTCAGCATTCACGCATGTTCAAATATACATTCTATTTCGAATATATCTCCGTTCTTCAACATGTGAATATATGTACACATAAATATAGACAGGCAAGTGTATATGAATATATATATGTATATATATACGTCCTCTATCTTGTGATGTTTCTTCTTTTCCCTTTTTTTTTTCGGTATATATATTTGAACGTTTAACCACAAGAGACACAAGTAGCACCTGCAGATGCTGCTCACGCGGTGTAAATCTCATGATACCGGTTTTTCTCTCTACAGCCTTATTAATAAATTATAGCCGAAGCGCCCAAGGAGGTTCGGGTTTCGCCTATCGCACAGCACTTGAACACTCGAGTGGAAACAAGCGAGTGAACGAATGAACGAACGAACGGACGATCGTGCTATAAGCGAATGAGCAAGTTAGTTAGACAGACTGGCAGGCAAGGCACCTTGGTTCATACGTAAGTCGTCAAGTTTGTTGATTACTGAAACTGTTGAGATTGCGGCAGCGTCACGCACACTCTGCGGACTTGCGGTGTTCATTCCGTTTTTTTTTCTCTAATTATTTTTCGTGTCTTTTTCTTCATTTCATATTCCTCTTTTACTTTTGCTCGCGCTTGGTACCAATATCCGTTCGCTTGCGATACAACGAAGCAATATATACGCGTACAGTAGTCCGGGTGGAAGAGAGTCTTGATGAGGACTATGCAAAGTGAGGAGGCTGCAGCAACACTTGTGATCTTATACGAATATACATTGCGTCGCTGATTACCTCCTCATATAGTACAATTGTCATCATACTGTTTCCATTTCAAAATCTAAATAATATTTCGTGGTTCAATTTTGTCATACTCCTGCTTCGAATAAATAAACGTCATTTAAAAGTATCTCTTAGACATGCCGTGTTTTATTTGATTATTAGCTGTCAATTTTTTGATTCTCTAATTCGTTTGTAACTTTTCATTATATTTAGAAAAGTCAACGGCAACCACAACCAAGCACTGCCATATCTTGATAATTTTTCAATACAACTTTGTTTTCTTCATCAAGATAAAGCATTGATATTGAACTGAGTGCAGTTGGTATACAGCATGCCTTCGGTACTTGCATCGGATTTGTTGAGTGTACTAAATTTTGTACAATTGCGTGATTTGTTGAATTCAAATGATCAGCTAATGGGAATGGACAATCGCCATGGCAATAAAATGCTTCATAGCCCGGTGGTGCAACAATCCAATCATTCCAACCAACATCAACAAAATCAACGTATAATGGTTGCCGCCGGCAATTTTCACGTCCATCTTTGCGTCGATTTTTTCGTACTGCCGCACGTCGCTCACGACGTTCTATTATATCACTAGCAGTGGCCATTTTTGTACGACCGTCATCTGTATAGGTGAATAAAGTGGGTCTACTTGATGCCCATGTTTCATGTGTGTCTTCAATACTACGACGAAGCCGTACGTGGGGTTGTTTCATTGATGACTTGATGCCATTGACTTGGATCAATACGCCATGATTGTGTTCATGTTCATTAATCCATCTTGACACTGCTGGATGTACATCCAAATTAATTGAGTTGTTACTAGTTACATCGATCACTTTAGAATCAATGAGTCGTAATATAGGTTCGCTTCGTCCTTTCACACCAGGGCGAACAATATCGTGTACAAGAATACGTCCATATCGTCGATCGGTATCAATATCTGATAATGCCATCCGTGATAAACTTATTTCAGCTGCTTGTAATTTCTCGCCCGCCGGTATGCTGGTCAAATCGAATGACAATCGAAAGCGCTTCGCCGACGGGAACGTGTCATCCAATGGACTTTCTACAACATAACCAACAAAGAACAAACAATTATGAAATACAATCAAATTATTCCTCAATCATGATTATCAATATGGTTAATTTTAAATGAATCAGTCTTGGACGATATGAGTACATATCTGTGAATATGATTTATGTACGAATATAAATTAGTGATCCGTAGAGCAATTAGTTGGAGGGTGGTCTCTGCCGGAATGAACACCCTTAAGTAAGAACCACGGTGACGCGGCATGCCGCAAAGGCCAAAAGATAAAGAATCTTGGGCGCGCTATGCATTTATATACTCGTCGAAAATGCTCACTCAAAAACCATAACTTCTACCAAAAGCATGGCACACGCTTCTTTTAGATGTCAATGGAATTTTCCTCAGGATTTAATTCATGCCCCGAAAGTCGTTCTCACGTGTTTTTTTTCCTATTTTCATCTCGCCACATTCATATTTTCACTTGAGGTTGTTTTCTCATAACCTAACATTCCGCCGCCTTTCTCTTCCCCCTCTTTTGAATGTGCTTCATCCAACCATGTGTTAATACAAATTTGTTATTACAAATATAATTTTAACGTGAATCGACAATCAATAATAATATTTTGTAGCGTTATGCACGGATGCACACACACACACATATTACCTTGAAGTCCGTCAATAAAACCTTCCCTTCGATTATACATTTATATTTATATTTATATGTATAATATAGCTATGACCATTCGTGCTGGCAATAACAAGCAATTAATATGAGTAATAAATGCAACTGCTGTTGGTGCTTATTTATCTGAGGAATATAGCAATACGTCGTGAAGGCCATCACCTTTCCGTTTCAACGAAAAATTATTTCTATACGATACAATAATCTGTTTGAATCTATCGGAAATCATTTCGTTGCGTTTGGAAAATATTTTCTGGATATTAATAGACCATGACAATTGTATATTGGAGGCAGTCAAGGGAATTTAGGATGAATGAGTGTACTATGTATATATTTGTATGCATATATATGTGAATTGGAGGCAGAAGTTGTTGAGGCGAGCAAATAACTGTGACCTCCTGCGGACAAACTTGAAAAAGGTCTTTGAAATATTTCAGGGTGCAGTAACAGATACCCGAGACAATTCACCCTCACTTTCTCACCCATTGTTCTCCCATTTTATAGCCTGTCAACGGTCACCCCAACAACAATCCACCTAAGCCATTTTTTATACAGGGTATTGTGTTGCAATGGAAGCAAACTTAACCTAAACAAGAATTACGAAGTATTTCATTGTTAATTTTTAAGCGACTTTCAGATGGAGTGATCATGAAATATTTGAAGTTGGTGAACCCAGAATTAGTCATTTTCGGTTTATTTCATGTCATAAATGATAATGAAGTACTTCGTCTGTAATTTTCCTGGTGAAACTTGTGAACGTGATGATGAAATCAATTGCAACTTGTGGACTCACTTTCATTGCTACATTACGAAGAATTTTGAAATTATAATTTAATTTTCGTTGATTTTCCAAATTCTCGACTTCGATGTCTCCTTTATGTTCTTTATAAACCCAAAAAAAAAAAAAAAAAAATACATTTCGATAGAAAATGACACTCATCATGAATTGACGTTACACAATATTCGGTGTGGAAAAAAAAAGAAACAGTTGCGTTTATGTAACTTTGAAATAAAATTTCGTTCCTTAGTTTTTACGGATACAGACAAAGATATTGTGTATACTCCTGAATTGTTTCTATGTGTTCTACAATGAAGGAATCTATGTTCACAAATGAGATTCGAATCAAAATTCACTCCTGAGCATAATAGAAGAATGCGAACCCTCAATGACCTCGTATATCTGCAGAAGGTGCTGCTATGATTTGATCTAACCTATAAATTTTCTCATTCGTGGATCAATCTACCCATTTCATCTGCACATGTATCATCTCTATATAATAATTGAACTACCGACTTCATGAATTGAGTCGTTTAAAACCTCTGATATTTCTATTCCAAAAATTCTTTTCATCATAAGTTTTTGTTTTACCGCAAAAGTATACATCGAGGTTGTCAATTTATCCGACTCAATTGATGACGAAAATACACCGATGAACGTTTTTTGATCGAACAAGAATTGCAAAGACCATAACAGGAAACATCATTGTTGTATATGAAAATTACGTTCTCATGCGATTTTATTCCGTGAACTGTATTGAGAATTAAATTCGAACGTGAGTGTTGCTCAATTCAGACTCAATTCTTACTAGAGCGAGTGCATGATACCATTCGAGATATGGCAATTGAAATTATAATGAAACGATATTATAAGAACTCTACAAAATGAATTTACAAAATTTACGATTGGATGTAGTTCGCGGAATAAAATCTCGCATCTGCTAAAACCGAGTCATAACGTGTAAGAGTTGAATTTTCGGAGAAACATGAACTCTCAGATATACCCGATCGCATATTATTCATCTAACTTCGTAGTAATTTAGTGAAGAATGAAATGAATTTCTTCGCATGAATGCATCAATTTATATTCACTTTGATTGCCGGAAAGACGAACACACATTGAGTCTGTTACGTTGAAGAATAAAATACAAAGTGATGATGATGATGATTTTCCACATAGATCAACTCTGAAAAAACGAATGCAGCGCCAGTGTATACAGTTGAGTAATAAATTCTATCGCTTATGTGGAGAAAAACATTTGAGTATAATCGTAAGCGAAGAAAAGTTTGAGAGGCAGCTTTTAATAAACTTTCAATCATTGAAGGGTACTGAGGAACACTCAAAACGAGTTCAGAGAAGTATAGAATCAATTGAGAGATGAATCGTCTATAATTACAGTCACAGAACAACAATCAGCAATCTCCCTCATCAATATTGTTATCGCAATTTATCGAATGCAATCCATTGGATACTCATCAGCAAACTGAATATGATCCATTCTCATAGTACGAATTCCCCAACTGCTATCGACTTGAGAGAATTGAAATTGATCGGTACATCAACTCCAGTTCCACTGAGATATATCGAATCGACTGTGCTGTTTTGCACCAGTGAATAATACTCGAAGTATTGTCGACTCATACATTTCACGTACCAGTGACTAATGCACACAAGATTTATGGTGAAAAGCGTCCTATTTATTTTGGAAACTGTCCAAAGTGAAATATAGCTAATTGAAGAGTGCTGAACAACCATTCTGGGAGAAGTAGAGGTGATAATCTCCCTCATAAATTGAAATGATAGTCATCTACCATTTCTATCCCAAACACTTCGCAATGTCCATTGTCAATGCATCATCAGAGGAATAAAAATAGGGACGAAGATAAAGAGGCCGTCATTAAATATCAATCGATCGCTAATAATGAAATGATTGTTCCGAGTTGATTGACAAGACCTTTCACCATTCACGTTCGGATGTTCTCATCTCATAATCAATCAACCAATAAACCGTACTATAAATATGCCAAAATAAATTCAACATAATATGACGAATCTATCAAAAATCAATAAAAAAGAAAGAAAAATATACTAACCAATATGAGAAAAAGATCGTACAGTATTCGCTGATCTCGCATGGATTCCAGATTTAGCTATATTTGCAATACCAATCGAATTTTGTCGTGCATGAAGTTTCTTCATTGATTCATGAACATATCCCTTGCCGATTGGCTCAGGTCGTTTCCTAAATCCAAGCGATGATAGAAGATTAGCTGTTAAACCAGCTATTGCTTGTTCTCGTTCTGTCATTGTCATCGTGTTCTCAATTGAATTGCTGTTGACATCGACAACGCTGCTGGTAGCGCCTATCGTCCTCGTCGCGCCACTAAGCAGCACGCCCACTCCCACAAACACCAATCTCAGCAGCAGCAACGTGCGCATCGTAACGCCAGTCTCTGGCAATGCCACTCCTGAAAATATATACACAGAGATTAATTCAATGATATCGCTGTATACATCTGTTGGAGGTGTGGCTATATCATATCCATTTCATATTTAAATAAGAGAAAACTTGGGTTATTTTTGATATGCAGATGTATATCTGTATATAAAACAGTTTTGATATAAGTAGGATACAATTCTTGATGACATCGAAACAAGTGATATATGCCAGTTTAATCCTGATATTTTGCCCGAATTCAACAGCGATGTTCATAATTTTCAACCTTCTACCTTTCTTTAAATTTATTCTTTGAGATGGAGTGTTTCATCAACAAAGTCGTTGTTGGAAATTTTGATCCAATATAGTTTTCGATTCGTGACGTTTGATACCACCCGTATAGAGAAACAATATTACATGAGTCTCTACCATACTACATAGTCCATAATTTATTTATGTATCAAGATTACAGATTACTTCGAGTTCAAGCTTGAAGCTGTGACTGGAGGGTGAAGTGCCCATTTTATTTTTCAAAATATGTTCTCAGGACTCCACTGCTGCAATTGATGCAACACTTGTGACAAGTTCGTATTGCCATGGGCATCTTATTCAACTCAATAAAGTGTTCACGAAAAGAAAAATGTTTCATCTACAAAATTTCACCCCAAACATAACCTCTATATAAGACAATAATCGCAATCCTACTTACAATCATGGATTATAATTAAATTCGAACTTATTAATAACAACTTAAATGGAAATGCATTAAAACAATATAAAATTATCAATTCTTCCTTGTCCAATATGCCAAAGTTGTGCGTGGTAAAGCTGTAGAAACCTCCAGATGGCGGTATCGAGAGTAGAGACACCGAGACGCGGCTGGCGGCGACGGTAAGGCTGCCGCTTGTATATAGTATAGAGCCAAGCTGTCTGCTGTTGACTCCTTATGTATATAATCTCCTTCGTCGGATCTCTGTCTCCCTCTTTGTCTCAATCATTCTTTCTCTCTTGTGTATATAGCCCCGGTGGGTCTCGGGTATATTGGCTCTGGGACTCCTCTCCACTTACATCTTTTCGTTTCCTAACTCGGATTATCATGATGTAAACCGCTGTTTGTGATCGGTAGGCACTATGCAGTCAGTGCAGTTGATGCCAATTAATTTGTAGATGTACATACAAATATACACATCCATACATATATAAAAATACGAATTCATACATCCATGATATATGAACAAATATATTCGTCATCTCGCATCTTTCTTCCGAGGTCGACAAGTTAATGTCACGCGTGCGGTGACGCACCATCAGTTGCATCTCATGTATATGTAAACGAATATATGTATACGAATACATGTATGCATATATGTTATATACATATTATGTAGATGTATGATTATATGTTTCTACGTGTTTCTCTGATTTCATTATACCTCCTCTCCAGCTTCCGGATACTGCATGAAATATCAGCTATTCTCTTCACCACTATCATCACTGTGTTTTCTTCTTCAATATTCTCTTTTTCACGCATCTTTTCAGATGAATTCATACACACACGAGAAAGTGCGAGTGAAAGATTTTATAGTTGGAATCCATTCATTTTTTTTTTTTTTTTCATTCTCATTTTATTTTGACACAGACGCACACTGTGCACGTCCGCCATTTTGTGTCTTAATATAAATAACATAACCCCAAACACGTTTTCAGCCGTTTCACAGAAATATGATTGTAATGTATATGCGTAAAAGTTGACAAGGAAAAAAAAATTTTTTTAAATGAGAAAGAGCAATATATACACAGACATAACCTCGATCATGCGAATATACAAGTAAGCATATGAATGTATATATATATTATAGCAGCTAATAAAACTTTGCAGCCTTCTAAAGAAACATCAATTTGCTTCTCAAGCGAGGCAACCACATCTGGATGGAGTGTACATATATATTAACGTGTGTATATAGGTAAACTAATAAAACGCATTGATGTCTCTTGCTGTTACGATTGTGTCGGTATAGGAATAAAATATTTTTATGCAGTAAAATGACGAACGCTAAACCAATACATGAAATATACAATAAACACTTTGAGAAATAGCTATCTAAAGTTGTACATGTACATAACCAATAAAATGAATTCAATATTGCAGGGCAGGATAGTTGTGTGAGTCGCGAGACGACGTTGTGTGTGGACTATTCGGTTCGCATCCGCGAAGGAATGCGGTCTCCGCGTCGTGGAATCTGCGCGCGAGCGCAACGGCAAGGATACGGGGCCGCCGAGCGAGTCTGATGGTGGCCGATTGCCACGGTGGAACGCGCGGGAGCACACGCATACATATATATAATACATGTGTATATATACACAGAAGATATAAAACTCCACACCACACACAAATATACAACGTCATCGTCAAAAATAATTCGACAAAACGTGAATAAATTTTCTCTTACAATGTATACAATGGCACTTATTACAGATTCGGTTTTATCCAGAGACACATTTCTACATTTATGATGTGCATTCAACAGTATGCATAGTATGTCGCAATGAGGAACACAGAAATCAAATGATCAACAAGAAAGATTTGTCGCCAGGAGTTACAAACTCCAATATCCCACACCACATTATCATCTTGCGTGTTGAGAATTCTACAGATTCAATTGGAAAAAACATTCAAATTGACCGAATGTCGATAGAAAGATGAATAATTTGAACAAATAATCTCGTCAATAGATCATCCGAGATTTAGGATCAGGTCAGTGTTGACAACTCTGTGTTAATCCACTTGAAAACCCTTTTCTATTACCAACAAATTAATTTTTAATTTTCATACAAAGTCGGTTGTCATTCCAGATCTTATAGGTGTATATATCTGTGTATACATATGTATATGCGATAAAACTCACCTAAACACTAGCCGTGAGTCCGTTGTTTGAACAGCCACGGCATCTCAGCGTGTCTACACCACCACAAGAAGTCTCCGATTGGCCGCGCGGCCACAGAGCACACACTTGCCCCGCACCAACACTCCAATACACCCAGTCACACGAGTTTAAAATTTATATATATGTAATGATAGTGTATCCAAACACACGCATACACTTAAACCGAAAGAAAGTTTGTAAGTAATGAATAGCAAAAGAGAAAAACAAATCAAAACAAAGATGTTTATAATCAATGTACATCAACAATCTCTGAAACAGTTGCTTTTCATCAACTCAAATATTTGTTGAACATCCATTCGTCATCATTTTCTATTCAAGTAACCTATACCATGAGAATTACGTTAGAGAATATTTCACCATCACAACCACTTACTATTATTATCATTAGTAATAACAATGATGATAATAAATTCACAGTATGCACGTTTTGATGGTATTCAATGAAATAATGTCACTGTAATAATCAAATGCAAAAGGAGAATTATATGGATAAAAACACTGAACCATCTGACACGAATGAGAGGCGTCGTGTGACTACTGGCGGCTGCTCAGGAGCCAGCGCTAAGGAGCCTGAGTTGGTCCCCATGATCACCGTCCCCCGCCGGCGCGGACGATTGTACGTGCGCGCAAGATGGAGCGATTCCCCTACTGAAAGTGTATACCGCAAAGGCAAGCGCGTTAATATATATATATATGAGAACGTGCGGCCATAACACGCGCGAGGCCCACCAACCTGTTATGTTTGTGTTTCGGCACAGGAACAGGGCTGCTACGTAAGTGCTATGGGCCCCTAACCTATACACCTATATACTGAATAGCTATTGGTCATCTATATAAAGGGACTGTTCTATTCTATACACTCATATGCCATTACTTTGATGTCTTTTCACCTGTGCGGTGTTATATATAGTCCATGAGAGGTACGAGCTCGTTGGGAATTATTCCCCATTCTTACATCAGAATTATGAGTGCTTGCGTACTTTTCCCCACTTTTCAATTCATATTGAAGCGTTTGTATGCTTCTTCGTTTCTTTTGTCATTGACTTTTACAGAGGATTGCTACCTGATGCATACTCTGAGTGATGAGGGATATTATGATTGTTATTCTGTGTTTTCCTCTTTCTTGCTGATCAAATTGGTCTGATTTCTTTCCATAATTTTGGTTAGATAAATTTTATTTTGTTCCTCATTCAGGTTTGATCTTGATGGCGAGGAATTATGATGAAGATATGGTGTTGAGGTTATGATTTGAATAGGGATAGTTGAGAAATGTGTTGATAGGTGACGATTATACCGAAGGTCAAATCGGTCGATTTTCAATAGAGATGAATGAATTGTTCTAAAAGGATTTTCGGTGATTCTTCATACGGTAAACATTCAATCCCATCTGTTCCATCTGTTGGATTTATGATGGATAATTTGAGTCGGGTTCGACTCAAATAGAGTATATGGGATGAGAGCTCAGGGTAAAACTGATGAATGAAGGTTGGTATTTAGAACGGTCCGTATCTAATGACACAAAGTTGATTCGCATGGAAAAACAAGCGATTATGAGCATGTCCAATCCTTCATAGTTTTCGAACGATGATTTTTCAATAAGAATCAACAACTATCAACAGAAAATGTGACATAATACGACGCCATCTTGAATCAGAGGTGAGATAATTAAAATATCTTATTTGAATGAGAACCCTGCGAAATCGTTCAATACTGATCGATCTTTTCCAAATTGAACTTGTCTTTTCACATTCATTGAATACAAACATCAAATGACCATTCATCATCAACCTCATCTCATAGTAAACCCTAATCGACATTGTCCAATCGGAAACATGCAACAAAGAAATCATTTGAAATCAGTGAAAAGAAAAACCAATCGAAACCGTTCCATAATTACCATAATTCAACTGAACCAATGGTGAGCACTGTACCGCTAGAAATCGTGTGTGATGACAATGATGCTCATATTGGCTGATATTGGTCAATGTTGATGATGAAGGTAATCCAAGTGAAAAAGTATACAATACACATCTGCAACAAACGCATACACATGTTACATACATATGAGCATGTATATGTATACCTATGTCTTGCGTGATTGGAATGTGTTGGTTCTAGCTTGATATCGAGACGCACATCGCCGACCGGTCTTCCTATGGCGCGCGCGCGCGCGCCATGCTGTCTGCCCGATTCCCGCATACTTCCCACTTGGCAATTGGATATTTTACGCCATTTCCGCTTGACGACTCAATCGCACTGGAGATTTCTGGGAAATGCCCACGCGTCTCTTCGTCTTTGTCTCCCACCATACCTTCTTATTCAAGGCAGTTGAGCGCGAGCGCGGCAGCATCGCGGTAATATGTATACATATATACATATATAATATTAATGGCATGGAGAGACACAAAATGCGAATACGGTAAGAAATGCGACGGAGTTCAAGTACTCAGAGGAAGAGAGAATGACAGAATGATAAGCAGCAACTGGACATCAAAAAGCCAGTAAATGATCACTATCGCTTTTTTCAATTATTTCATATGCATGTCTGTCTTTGACTGAATATATATAT
>JABMBR010012628.1:0-36657 GCA_018881525.1 Meteorus sp. PSUC_FEM 10030008 | reverse complement strand
ATATTTATATATATATATGCCCCATCTATATTTTATCGATATTTTCGACTACGCTAAAAAGTATAGTCGTTGAGTACTCAAAAACGCCAAAATTGAGTATATGTTTGGACTATGTTTTTGCTTATAATTCCAACTACAATGACATATATTATTAACATATATTTCTACCTACATTTTTTTTCGTGTAGGAAGATTTAATGGGTCAATGAAATTATTTATTTCGAATATTTGTGAAGAATTTATGGAATATATTCCTGTTGAGAATTGTTCGAGAAATAGAAGCTTTTATGATGAAAATTCACATTGAAAATTCCATTCGATTTATTGAATTCAATATTGAAAAGTTTATTTCTAGATATTCGGATATTTTTGATTGGTTGTGTTTAGGAAAAGAAAACTAGACAATTCATAAATTATGATGCGAATTGAATCATTCCGCTAAATATAAAAGAAGATGAAGATTTATTCTCGTAGTGTGCAAGATGATTCTCTGGGAAGTGTTTTGCAACACACAAATAAATTTCTATTTAATTTGGAAGTTAGTCATGGCATGAGTTATGATCCTAATTAGTGAATAAATAACAGGAGGACAGTGGAAAAAATGTTGAGCAGAAATGGAAGATCAACGAAAAGATTTTTATGATGAATGCGAAATCAATTTTTTGCATAGATCAAGATTAAAAACGAGAAGTAGTTGTAGATATTTTGGAACGTTTGGTAGACACCTTTTCACTCTTACCCAAGATAATTTGATCTATTTTCAGAGAGGAAATTTACAACAGAGATGTGCAAGTACAAAATCGATTTCCCCAATGTTTTTTCTCAATATAAAAACCGTCTAATTCAAAAACGTACTTGACACAGTTTTCGCAGGATAAATCATACGATCGCAATATCTGCTCTCAAATTTTATTCCATACGTTGATATAGATATGAACTTATGCAACATAGATGGGTTCACGTTACATAGAATATCGCCTTAATGTTTTCTTAACGTGTCACTATCATGTTATATCTCACCTCGCTTTCTCACCCTTTCTTATTCTCTTGCTTCTATTCACACTCTTTTACTCTTTCATTCTTTCATTCTCCTTCCACCTTTGTCACCACGTGAATTATACTTATTACCAACGCAACGCAATGGAGATAAGCCCCAGCGACCCGTAATTTATTTTACCCACCCCATAGTGAGAAATATGACACGACAATTGCGCAATATAATGAATAGTGGTAACAATAATAATTTCATAATTTCTGTTCGGTAGAATGGGTCATGAAATAGTTACAAGATGGCTTCAACTATCGATGATATCAAATATGGATCGATATTTTTTGATAAGTGGACATTCTATGTTGGTTGTGCAGAAAATTAATCATCGCATAATCATCAACGAAATTTTGTTGTACAATAGTTGGTGTGGAGTTGGTACCAACATTCGCAGAAATCCAATTGAACTGGTACACAAGTGTCCGAATATGAAGAGGAATCTACGATGGTTTAGATTTTTTATTCAGTAGCTCGTACGAAGATGAAGAATTGATACCACGTTTTTGATATTTTCAGTTCATTCTACATTCTAATGATAAGATATTGATGGAAAGAGCAGATGTATAAACTCATCTTCAGGAAAGTTGTCTAACCTCTTGCAAACCTTTGACCTCAATACCGTTAAACCCTACTAAATTATTTCAAGTTCGACGAGCGCGAGATCAGAGTAACCACAAACGCAAACTATTAGTCCTTGATAGTTCAATGAACAATTCAGTGCACTTTGCTCATTTGTTGTTAATAATTTATGAGAATCATTAAGTTTTTAATATTTCATCAAAGCTTTGTATGATGTCCTGATGTTCACAATTTCAATGAGAGTTAAACTCTACTCACGTTTTGAGTGGCTACTCATCTGCTTCATCATGAATAATTGCCAATTTTATTCAAAAGTAAAATCGAGGATCAACAGACTTTACATATGAGTACGCGATGTTAATAAAAGCTCTGCTAGAATATAGTCTGACCAATGATTGCCAAATTCGTAATTAATTAACTATTGAAGCAAATATCGCGTCCTTTTTCATTTTTTTGATATCGTTTCAGTTATCCATGAATATTCAACTTTGGAAAAATTCTCTATTTTTCCCCATCGCAATCAAGTCCAAGCCACATTCATCAAACCAATTTTCCTTATATTCCGAATAGTCGATTTTTTCCGAAAAGATATCAAGAATGTCATATGTTAGAAGTCATAAGGATAAAGTCGTTTATGCATGTTCACTTCCCTAAACATACCCAAGCATTTTCCATTGCAGGAAAAAATAAGTTCATATGTTTGAGTTATCAACTATGACATGAACGTCAGCTTATGCAGCTGTCGAGATAACATCAACTGCATAGAACGAGAGCCTCATACTGCATTGCACAATACTCATCAGTAAGTGAATATATGACCAAGAATATTGTGAATGCATTTCAGCCATAGCGACAATGACGTCGTGAACAATTTGATATTCAGACTTCGTCATGGGAACCAAATTCAGTTTGTCGCTGATATTTTTTTATGAGTTGGGGACTCATAATTCACTTCATGGTAAAGTTATGCGTTGAATAGACATTTCAAGATTTCATCCAGAATTCATTCAGAGTAAGTTTGACTGAGATGAAATCCGGCAATGAATCTATCCAATAATTGATGAACTAGTTACAGGGGAGAACGATCGAGTATGCACTATCAATAAATGAATCATATCGTCATTGAATGATCAAATTGGAACAGTTTATTTCACCGAAGTAATCGTTCAATTAAACTTTAAAATTTCGATTCGAATTTGTGTTAATTGAACTTAATGAGGAGGGGAAAATAATTGTCACAATAATTACCATGCGTGATGAAGGACTGTTTCGATTGCATTGAATGTTGTTGTGATCCATCAGAAATTACTGTTTTCTTCTAGAAATCAATCAAATAATTGATATCAAACATTAATTGCTCTCGGCAAAACAGATAAAACTCCAATATTTATTCGGTATTGACAGGACATTATTACTTTCAAAATAAAATGCTCCATGTTCAACTATGTTTGCCTCCAATTCAACCGGTAAGAGCTGTAAGCAGATGAAAAAAAATCAGTTACGAAAGTCTTTTTGTTTTATTACGTCATGCAAAAAAATATATTCCAATGTTCCTATAATATATTTCGCAACGTTCGTCTTCACTTCACTCTGAGTAGCATTTCCCTCAAATTGCATGTTTAGTCTATTGATTTACAGAGTGGCCTGGGAAATATAAAATTAACGATGCAACTCTTCAATATTTTTGACAAACATAATTAAGAGAGTATGGGGACTTTGGTAGGAAAATGATGTACACATCAATTATATGAAAGTTCTACGGAAAATCTTCATCATTATTTAGACTGTAAAAAGTGATGATGTCGAACTTTTAATGCGGACATTTCTCCGGATAAGAATGTGACATTGAACGAGTCATTAAGAAGACTCGTCTAGAAGTGATGTCGAAGCTTTCATGAGGGAATCAATTTTCTTGTTCTTTAATGATCAATTTTTGTGAACACCTAATCTTTCATTATCATCTCCAGGTACAATATCCGAGTGTGAATTGTGTCATGGTTATTTGGGCTTCATAACTTATAGAAACAAAACAAATTTACTTGCAATTTATCTCGATCATTACCGATCTCTGATAGAAAAACATCCTGTTTGTTGTAGGAGTCGTGATATTAATGGAGGTATTTCCACAAAATGTGTCGACCTTGCAAACATCAATTACACTTATCGAAATATAATCATCCATATCAGCAGAAGATACGTTTTTGAAATGCAATAACGATGTGCGCATGAGTCTCGAAAATAAAAATAACCATTGATGACAGCATCATTAACTGCCTGACACATTCGTCTCAATCAACAAGTTGTACTGATATAAAACAATATCCACAACTGGATATGTCAATCACGATAATTTGAATAGTGAGTGTGCTCCTGTGTTTAGGAATTCATGACTTCGTCCAAGGAGGAGATACACTTAGAATTGATACTCTGACACCTGATGCAACTAACCACAATTTTCTACCCGCCAATTAATCCTTGTTCATGATATCTTATGCTATGTAGAAACATTCCAGTCTTGTGGAATGTCACAATAATATGAGTTTCAGTACAAAAATCTTTGTTGTTAACCCTAAAATTATTCTTACTGTCGATTGTCGACCAGTTTTTCTACATATTTGATGAGAGAATGGAGAAATGGGCTGTCTATCAACAAGAGGCCGACGAAACAGGAGTAATAAAAGTCATTTTGGATACCAGATGCTGCCAATAATATGTCCCTAATTTCTTCCATACGATCACATCAAATCCCATATTCTAATGTTATAAAAAATAAAAATGACAATAATTCGTTATATGTGAAGACGTGAATGTGGTGATGTGTTGTGTTGATCTTAGGCTCTTACCCAGAGGTTTCACTTCATACTTGAAGTTAGATTGTAAATGTTTACTCATTCCCCAATTAAAGCCCCAATAGCAAGAAATTGCGTACACGCCTGACTAGTTATATATTACTCCACTGACTTTACATGAACTTTCAAAGATTTCAAATTATATACGAAATTGAAAACTTGCTACTCAATCCTGGACAAAACTCTGTACAAAATAGATGAACACAGTGTAATTAAATACGGAAAAAACGTGAAGAACTATGGATTAACACAATATACATTTAGAAGAATATTTAATGAGAAGAATGTATATATAACGCAGTTCATATTGACCAAGATGATATTTTTTTCTAGTATTGAATTCAGATGACACTTCTAATCGCCTAAGAAAAATATTCAAGACATACCAACACTTTTGAGGTTTCGTCAAAATTTGGATGATATAGAGAATCAGAAATGCTCCACTCTTATAAAATTGATATGGACTGGTACTCAGAGTATCACATTACATGTAGAAGTAAGATGAAACATATCTGGGTGTATACATAGACGCAAAGATAATTATCACTCATATTAAGAAATATGAATAGTCTCCAACGAAACAAAAATTGACGATAGAAAATAATGCATATTCCTTGTTTTCATTTCATTCATAATAAGGAAAATTGATAAACATAATTTACATAATACAACGAGGAAAAATCTGTCTTCAATACGATTACGAATGACACCACAAAAGTGCATTACAACTGCTAGAATCATCTAATGAGCAGGGGTTGAACAATGATAAGAATATTGGATAGTTCTAGCGGACGAATATGAGAGATGAAATAAAAGGAGGAAAGAAAGTACCAAATGACTCATTACTGACTGTGCAATCGTTCAGTGCAGACATTGGAAAGTTCATACAGACACGAACTAGGTAAGACGTTCGCTGAACTTGAATTTCTTGTCATACGCATAAATGATTTGGATTAACTAGAATGTCCATTTAAAAACTCTGCAATGTTATCATCTGATGCATCAAAATTAAGTCTCGATATGATGATTTCCTGTATTATAATGGCAGTTAAACGTAGCCTGATACTTCCATTCGAAAGTCCATTCAAAGGTCACGATCTTCAGCAGCATAAATGCATAGAAAATCTCATCTCCAATTAACAACTACAACAATGGAAAGAATTTATATTTCTCATTATTGAATCCGTCATGCATCCAAAGGTAGAGTTTTATTATTCGAAAAATGACACGATAATTATTTATCGTGATGAAAGCAGGTCCCTAAATTCGTCAGAGTAGAGTTGCTGAACCTCTCAAAAATATTCGACGTGAATATCGATGAATCCTACTAAATTATTTCAAGTTTGCGAAGTGCGAGATCAGAGTAACCACAGGCGCGAATTATGCGTCTTCAATAGTTCAATAAGCAGTTCAATGCACTTTGCTCACTTCTTGTTAATTATTCATGAAAGCTATAAAATTTTTTATATGTCATTAAAGCTGTATCTAATATTCTGATATTCACAATCTCAAGGAGAATTGAATCCCTTCACTTTCTGATCGGTAAATCATTTCCTTTATCGTGAATACCGTTTAACATTGGTGTGTGGGATTGCCAATTTTATACAAAAGTAAAATTGAACTGCATAATACTCATCAGGAAGTGAATATACGATCAAGAGTGTCATGAATGCGTTTCAGTTATAGCTGCAGTGACATCGTAAACAATACGATATTCAGATGTCTACCATGATGATAAAGTCCGGTTTGTTGCTGATATTTTTTATGAGTTGGAACTTTCACAATTCCATTCATGCTGAAGTTATACGTGGAGTAGACGTTCAAAGATTGGATACATCCAGAGTAAGTTCGATCGAAACAGCCCTGAAATGAAAAAATTAATTTAATTATTGGTTGAAATTGTTAATTGCAGTTAGTTGGGAAATGGTACCTGCTCACCAAAGCTTCCGAAGATGGACCTGGCTTTTGTTCTACATACATCATGGCACGACTATCTGATGATAGTTACACAACAGATGTAACATTACATTTTTCACCTGACTCATCTTCAACACGATTTATCACAGCGACACTTCAGAATGATACAAGCATAGTATTAAGTACGAGTAACGTTGGTATACAGAAGGCAACAGCGATGTTCGACGTTGATTACGATTCCCATATGGCCATTTATGTTGCAAAAACAAAAGAGGACATAATTAGCGGAAGGAATGGAAGAATATTCATTCTTGGCAGGAATAAAACTTTACCAGAAGAAGTTTTCAACAGAGTCAAGCAATCAAACTTTTATAAAGAAGGCCAAGGACCCAACGACAAGTTGCTGTTGGTCGACAATTCTGGTTGTTGATTAATCCCATTTCAAACAGAATTTTCATCATTGGATAACAATATTTAGAAGTATGCTATGTAGAAATGATTAATGACTCATTTAGAACCTGCATGTATCTGAATGAGGAAAGAAAAATTATCACAATAATTATCATACCTGATGAATGCCTGTTCCAATAGCATTGAATGTTGTTGTAATCTATCAAAAGTCACTGATTCCATTCAGTAACCATTGATAAAATTGACACCAATCATTGATAACGAGTGTTGAAACTAATAAAATTCTGAAATTTGTCGGGTATTGTTGAAACTTTATTACTTTCGAAATACACTGCTTCATATTGGATGATGTTTAACTCTAGTAATTCAAGAAAAGAGTGTTGTGAACAGGAGAGAATGAATTTATCACGAAATTCTCCTCGTTTCACTATTTCGTGTAAAGAAGTGTAATTGAATGAACCAAAAATATTTTCCAAAACATTCGTCTCCATTCCACTTCAGTTAAAATTTTTTATAATTTGTATGTTTGGGATGTCCATTTACAGACAAATCTGAGTAATGTAAAAGTGTTAATATAGCTCCACAACATATTAAACATTCAAAGTTAAGAAGCATGAAGACTTCATTAGGAAAATAATGTACATATGAATTATATGAACGTTCTATGAAAAGCTTTGATCACTTTTCTGGCTGTAAAAAGTGATAATGTCAAACTTTTCATACTCAGTCATTTCTTCGAATAAGAATGGGACATTGATCAAGTTATTGAGATGAACTCGCCAAGAGTGATGTCAGAGCTTCCGTTAGGAAATTAATCTCTTCGTTGTGGAATGAACAAATCTTGTAAACACCCAATCTTCCTCCATCATGTGATCTCCAGGAAGAATATCCGCACATGAATCGTTTCATGATCATTCAGATTCTATAAGTTATGGAGACAAAACAAATCCACTTACAATTTATCGCGGTCATTACTAATCTTCGATAGAAAGACATCTCGCTTGTTCTAGAAGTCGTGATATTGATGAGGGTATTCTCACAACATGTGTTGACCTCGTAAACATCAATTACACTTATCAAAATATAATCATCCATATCAGCAGCAGATACGTTCTTGAAGTATAATAACGATGTGCGCATGAGTCTCGAGAACAGAAATAACCATCGATGATAGCACCATCAACTGCCTGGCACATTCGTCTCAATTCTTCACTTGCACTGATATAAAACACTATCCTCTGCTCAATATGTCAATTATGAATATTTCAATATTGTGTGTAATCCTGTGTTTAGGAGTTCATGACTTCGTCCAAGCAGAAAACACATTAGGAGTTGGTTTTCTCCGATTTGACGTATCGAGAGTAAGCCAACTTCCAATATCTCATCAATCAACAATAAAGAAAGACACCTAACAATAATTTCGACGATGTCTATAATCCAAAACATTAAACCAAACATTATTTTATGCAGATCGTTGGAAAATGGTACTTCTTGGTATCATCCAGTGAAAACAAAGCAATAGCATGCACAACCCCTATAATTGAACAACAATCAGCAGATAATTTCACAATGAATGTGAAGTATACTTTGACACCTGAGGCAACTAACAACGGTTCTGAACCAGCCAACCAATCCTTATCTATGATATACTGCACTCAGGAAAAAGATTCCTGGATTACGAAATGTGATAATCATAACGGGTTTAGCATGAACATATCTGTTGTAATGGTGGATTATGATTCTTACCTTGTATTACATGTAGTACAAAAAAATATTCATATTGCTGGTAACAGCCCTGGATTCATTTTAATCCTTGGTCGTCGTCCAGTTTTACCACATGGAATTGTCGATAGTGCGAAACAAACAACTGTTTATCAACAACATGTTGATGAAACAAAAGTGAGAATGATCATATTGGACACCAGCGGCTGCCAATGACATGTTCCTGATTCTTTTCATTCAACTATATCAAATTCTATATCTCAATGTTTGGATTAACAGGAATGATAAATTTTCATATCTGAAAACCTGGATGTGACGATATATCGTGATCATCTCAAATTTTTGCCCAGAGGTTATGCTCCATGGGGTAGAGGGCGCAAGTCGAAATGACCCTTGAACGTCTAGTTTTTTTCACTTATATCACATTTTTTCAGTTTCTTACCATGTAATTGTTGTTAATTCGCTGTGTCCATTATAAATAAAAAAACACAATATGTGGGGCAGAATTTTTGGTATTTAGTTATTATTTCCGAAATTTTTTTCCATATCCTTGGTAGTTGTACGAAGTTATGGATATAGTACTCTGGATATAAATAAATAAATTATAAATATTACTCTTTACTCAAAACTGACCACGTTTGAGAGAGTGACCCTATGCATGAGAAATATTTCTCATATTACAATGTCTATCATTTCACCCAAAATAAATATACAGCATAGGATGAGAGTACTTAGGATACAGCATGAAGATTTCTTTGTATAACCTAAGTGTCCAGGGTCGTCAGTGTACATGCTTGACTCATTATACATTATCGCACTCAATGTACGTAAACTTTTAAAGATTCTGGATTACATACGAAATAGAAAGGTTGCAATTCATTTTTGGATGGAGCTTTGTATAAGATAGATAGACAGAGGAATTAAATATAGAACAAATATGAAAAACTGGTGATGAACATGGTATACATTGAGACGAATATTGCATGAGAAGAATTATTGTGTGATGCAGTTCTTATCAACCCAGTCTATACTTCCCTAATTTATCAAATTCACATGAAATTTCTGATTGCCTATGGAAAATATTCCGAACATACCAACACTTGTGGGGTTTCTTCAAACATGTGGATGATATAAAAAATCAAAATTTCTTTTCTCTTTCAAAACTGATATGGAATGTACTCAAAGTGTGATATTACATGTAGACCTGAGATGAAACATATCTGGGTGTTTACATGGATGCAATGACAATTATCGATTGTATTAAGGAATATGAATAGTCTTTGAAGAGATAAAGATTGACAACAGAGAATAATGCATATGCTTTGTATTCATTTCATTCATAATAAGGAAAATCGATAAACATGTTCCACATAGTATGACACGGAAAAAAGTATCTTTTTCATTATCTTTATGTTAGAATTAATGCATCATCGATTAGGTTGCATAAAGAGATGACCTTCATGCACTCTTCTTCATCTCGTGATCGTGCAAATTGCATAATCAATGCAGCGGTGATGTTCTGGTATTCCCAAAGTGCCATGGAAATCAGTGATCATTCGAATATACTCATACAAAGTACGAACACGATTAATATATAGAAAAAAATTGATTATCTCTATCGTTTTATGAAGTTTAGGTTTCATTCTTGTGTAAATTATCCAAAAACTAACTCAAACAGTCTCATACATCTTAAATGATATCCTAAATATCCGATCTTAGACCTTTCAAGATCCAAAATTAATAAAATTATTGATTGGCAAAAAATGAAAATGAGTTGGTAATAAGTGTACCAAGGTTAACCAAACGAGTTCTCCACCGCGGTGTGGGAGCTTCAACACGATTACAAATGACACCACAAGAGTGCATCACAATCTCTAGAATCTTCCAATGAGCTGGGGTGGAACAATAACAGTATTATTGCGTAATTCTGACGAACGAATATGATAAATGAAATAAAAGGAGACAAGAAAACACCAGATGATTCATTACTAGTCGAGCGACCAGTGAGAGTAAACGTGGGAAAGTTTCGAAGTTGGAAAATACGAACCAGGTGAGACAATCGCTGAACTTGATATTTTTGTCATTTGTATTAATAATTTATTATTAACCTGAATGTTCATTGAAAAATTATGGAATGTATATATGTGATACATTGAAATTGCATATGGATACAAAATTTTCTTCAATATGATGAAAGTGAAACGCAGCCTGATATTTCCATTCAAAATTCGATTCGAAAATCACATTCTCCAATAGTAAAAATATTTTTCGTTGGCAAGCAACATATATACAAAAGGAAAGTGTTTAAACAACAATGGAAACAATAGAAACAATGGGAAGAATATATTTCTCGTCGTTTAAAATCGATATTTATTTTAAAGCCAAACTCAGTCATTCGGGGAATAACACGATAATTATTTATTGCCGCCAGCAAGTTAATAATGATTTCGAAAACAATGAAATAATCGATTAGGATTGGTTTATGTGTGTGTGTGTGATTAGACATCAAGGTAAGGAAAAAGTATTGTGAACAAATTGTCAGTTTGATTATTTTATCTTTTCGTATGATAGAGAGAACAAAGCCGTTATCACATCAATTCGTTTTATCATTATTTGTACAACATTATGAATCATTGTATTCACTCATGTAGGAGGAGACACCAAGAAGAAGCAATACACTGAAGCAAACTACGATCTGTTACTGGTTGAAATTCTGCAGTTGCTCCAACGTCAAATAAGTTTTTTCAATATGTCAATCAAAAACATCCTGATATTAACAGTACTGATGAGTATTGGTACTTATCATGCAATTCAGGCAGAAACTATACGTGGAATGGAGATCCCGGATTTGAATGTTCAAGCGGTAAGATCGATCATAGTCTGAAGTTGTATCAGAGAATGAAGAAACATTTTTTGGAAATTGATTCAAACATAAATGCATCTTTGATTGGTTACGTGCAGGTTCTAGGCCGATGGTATGGTCTAATATCATCAAATGGTAACAAAAACATAGCCTGCTCGACAATGACACTTGGACCACTATCAGAAAGAGGCTTTACAATGAATTCAACGTTCTATGAAACCGGAAAAAAACCATACTCACTCTTTTTCAATTGTCCACTTGCTGAAAATAGCAACATAATCATATGTGATAAAGGTGCCGATGGTGAAATGGTAACTTTGTTCTTCGATGTGCAGTACGATTCTTATTTGGCCATGTATACGACTTCTACTATTGAAAACGTTGGATCTGGTAACAACGGATATGTTTTCGTATTGGGTCGTGGGACAACTGTACCAGATGGGCTTTTTGAAAAGGTCAAAAAATCCAAGTTTTATCTCGAAGGAATGAAACCGGGTGTAGACCTGCATATCAAGAGAACTGATGGTTGTCCACAATAAAACTTCATTATTGATCAGTTGTTTTAACTACGGATATGCTGTGATTTTCATGTTTATTAAAAATTTTGATGAAATATGTAACCCAATCTGTGAGAAGAATAAAATTCCATATTAACCTGATGGGTCTTCACATTTTTATTTTGTAACGACAGAAGTTGATGATCTTCAAATATTCGATGAAAACGAATGAATTATTGTTGCAAGCATTCACATTATCCGACTACATCAACTTCAGGTTGTGGAATGAAGAAGAATATGGGAGCCTCAATTTTTGGATGGTTATTTCCAATGAACAATGATCGTTATTGCTTGGGTATGAAGAATTGCTTAGTCGTCACTTGAAAGTTTTTAGTTCCTCTTCTTACTCAACCCCCGAATCTAATGATTGTGTTTGCCCTTCAGTAGATGAATAGAATCTCTATCGTAGGTATTCCATTTCATTTGGTCATGATACAAGGCAACGACAGAAATGATGAAGCAAGTAGGTGAACCATTACGAGGAGAAAAACAACAAATTTTATCTTAATATGAACACCAAATGATAATAAATTGGTCATCAATTGAGAGTAATTTTGTTGTAAATGAAAAACAAAGCACAGCTCACGCGATAACACGATAACAACAGACAATTTCTCAGAAAGAGAAAAATTGAATTAGTGATCGTGATTAGTGAATGTCCAGTCGGATAGACGTTACAATCATTAAGCCACTCAACTTTTGTATTAAGTATACTTTAATAAAATGTTGATCAACAATTTCTTGATGTTAATAGTGCTGATGAGTCTTGGAACTCATGATGCAGTCCAAGCGGAAATTATACATGGGATAAAGGTCCCAAATTTGAATATCACAGAGGTAAGGATGATTGACTTTCAAGATTGCATCAGTAGACACAAAAGTAATCCATTCCTTTCTCCAGGTTGCAGGAGTATGGTATGGCTTATTTACTTCAACCGAGGGTGTAGACATCGTAACCTGTTCAGTAATGTATTTGGAAAAATTAACAGAAAATAGCTTCCGAATGCATTCAGCTTTCACCATGTCACCTGAATCACGAAGAAAGTCTTACTCAGTTGACTACACATGCAGGATGAATGAAAATTCAAACGCATTTGTATGCGACAGAGGAGCTGCAGGGAAAATGGTAGCAGTGATATTGGATATCCAATACGATTCCTACATGATAATCTACACGGCATCTACGATCGAAAATCTGGTTTCTGGTGAAAATGGATCTGTTTTTATACTGGGTCGAAATAGACATTTACCGGATAAAACTGCCGCGATAATTTCGTTGTCAAATTTATATGGGGGGGAATTGATACCTGGCAGGGAATATTTTAGAATACGTACCGATGGTTGTAAATACAAGTAGTTTCACGTTATGTAATCATCCCGAATATGAATGTACTGAATTTTCATGGAGTGTGCTATTTTTGCATGAGAACGAAAAGTGATCATCAGATGAAAGATCACCCACGTCTCTAAGATTAATCCTGTAACCCGAATCCACACAGTTGATCAAATTGATGCTAATGCACGCTCAAATGAATTTTTGATTGATTTCCACTCCTCTGATAACTAATAATAATAATTCGCCATAAAATTCCAGGTTTAAATGACAATGTTCATACCAACTGAGCGTTTCGTTTCTCATCCCATTTTTTCGATCGCCATCATATTCCGAATGAGATGACGTACAGTAATCTGCTAAAATATATTGAATTTCTGGATGAACCGATACATGTCTTAGTTACATCAAACACTGTTATCAACATTTATTAATTCGCTGACTCGTCTTGTGTAACGTTTGGAGATCACCACAGACTGATATATATGAGCTTTCTACTAGTTTCTCGACCAAACAATTATCAACAGCTTCAGTGAATGTGAGAGTGTTCGATCAGCTACTCGTTACAATTATTGAGTTGTACCAAGTTTGAATAAGTTTCCTTATACAACATGTTGACTCACAACATCTTAATATTAATATTGTTCATGAGTCTCGGGACTTTTAGCACAATTCAAACAGAAACTTTGCGTGGAATGGAAATTCCGAACTTCAACATTTCAGCGGTGAGATTGAGTGGACTCTAATATTTATCAGAAGAAAATATATCTATAAATGTTTCAAAAACTAAGTAACAATTTTGATAATCCTTCTCTACAAGGCTTCAGGTAAATGGTATGGACTCGCATCAGGTTTCAGAACAGATCGTCTAACCTGCTCGACAATGACACTCACACCACTCTCAGAAAGAAGTATTACAATCAATTCAACAAATTATGAGAAGGGAATCGGGCCTTATTCAATTGTGTTCAATTGTGCATTTGCTAATGATTCCAACATAATCATATGTGATAAAGATACTGAGACTCAAATGGTATTAGTGGTTTTTGATGTCGATTACGATTCCTATATGGCTGTGTATACAACATCTTCCATCGAAAATGCCGGTTCTGGTCGCAATGGACATGTTCTCATTGTCAGTCGCGTCAAAAGTCTAGTGGATGGAATATTTCGGAAAGTTACGTTTTCCAATTTCTTCATAGAAGGAGTGGAGTCTTATAATGACTTTCGTATCTCAAGAACTGATGGATGTTGGTGAAAACTTCGACACCCAGTGTTTAGAGTCGATGAAGATAACGAAAATAAATTCTCATATATTATCGAATGTCGACAATAATTTGAGTCAAGTTATGAAGAAACATGTACATTAGATCATGAAATCTTGTCATTCTGGTTTGATGGATGAATGAAATCGTCCTCGTTGATATTAAAAATGTAAATTTTAATTCATCCTCCCAATCTTCATTGATCCCATACAGCATTCGATACTTTGACAATTTGGAAAATTCTCATGAAACATTTTTAATGTGACACGCATCAATATTTTTTCGAAATTGTCATCCTGATTGACAATGCATCCGCTTTGAGGAATGGAAATTTTCCTATTCGAATTCTTCCCAAGAATCCTTAGAGATTCGGTGAAAGATTAAGACGAAATTCACATTCACAACTTAACAAACATTGGCTGCAGGAATTATAAAATGTTGATGTGGAACTATTGGCAACTACGTATAAGGTTGAATATAACTGTGAAACTAGGGATAATTATCATTATCGCAAAGAAAAGATTGGATAGTGGAATGCTGTTGACTCAGGAATATATTGAGGAAAAACAACTCTGCGAAAATTGAATGCGGAAAAGAGAGTTCTAAGTACTGCTACATATCTCTTCCGAGTATTGTCCATTGTGGTGTAGGAATGACGTGAGGTCACACTGTTATCAGGTATATTCACGACAAAATGTCATATTATAAGTATTTCATGAACATTAACATAAATTCTAGGGATCATTTTGTGTGGTGAGTAATGTAAATCAATAGAATTACTCCAGGTTGGTTATCGCAGTTGGTTCTGCTGTTCGAAGAAGAATTGTCATGACATTTAGATTGACAGTTGTCCGAAGGTCGACATACTTCATTTAACATTGTATGAAAAGAACAGCAACATCGAGTATATAAACGACCAACCATAAATTTTTCAGTCAGACCTGGTTGCGGCAATAAACATTTGTCTACACGGTGGCCGATTATATTCATATAACATGATGATGTGGAACGTTTTAACTGTAGTGGTGTTCATGAGTTTGCGGACACTAAATCTCATTCAAGCAGAAACAATTCGTGGAGTAGATATCCCGGACTTGGATGTATCCGGGGTAAGACTCATCTAAATCTCAATGCCATACGACTGGTGAAATGAACGAGCAGTTGATTTATTATAGGCGAATCTCGTTGGTCACAATCGAGCATTCCACAATTTTCGTGCCCTTATTATCATTAATCATTAATAAACTAATGAAAGTTTCCAAAAGTACTAAAATTAATCTGTATTTTCTTCACTTCCACAGATAGTCGGTAACTGGTACGTCTTAGCATCAGCTACAGAGAATGACCAAATCACCTGTACAACTATGAGCTTCGAACAAGAATCCGGAAATGATTTCACAATGAATTCAACATTTGTCATGTCACCTGATTCAATGCAAGAGACTTATTCACTCGTATTCGATTGCATGATAGACAGAGATTCGAATATAATAACATGTGAAAAAGATGATCCTGATGATTTATTGATAGTGCTGGTGTTCGACGTCAATTACGATTCTTACCTGGCTATGTATACGACATCCACGACTGACAGAGTGTACTCGGGTGATGATGGATATGTTTTTATTCTGAGTCGTCAGACCACGATACCAGATGGGGTTCTTGAAAAAGTTGAACAATCAAATTTCTATAAAGAAGGAATGATGCCCGGTGATGATTTGAATCTCCAGAATACCAGTGGCTGCTAATGAAGAATATTCCAATTCCTCCAACTGGTTTAACAATATCTCCATGTAGATGTTCATATGTCAATAATAATTTTCGATCAAATTTGTAGACATGATCATGGAGTAATCTACGCATCCATCATGACACCGTACGTGAACTATTTATCGATTTTATCACGTACCAACAATGTGTCAATGTTTTTTGTTAGTGAAGTAGCTCAACAAAGAATTCTTGCTTGAACGTAGATATTCATAATGCAATGCATCGTTATATTTTCATGAGAATATTACATAACAGAATGACTACAGATTGGTCATGCTATCAATATTCATAACTTCATTATGTTTGTCTGACATTTTTGATAAAAAATTACACCCAATGATAACCTTGACCGATATGTTGATTATCGATGACTCAGAAAATCCAGAATTTTTCTTGGAAGTTTACAAACAAATATGTTTCATGTCTTATGATACACTTTGTCTGTAATTTCATATTTCGAATATATTGATATGCATTGATGCATTTGTAACTGAGGATGAAGTTGTTGGGTTATATTTCAACACTTGACAGTTATGTAATTGGTATCAACTGGCAATGTGCAGTATATCGTGAAATGCCCTCATGAACATTTCCACTTCCATATGAAATTGTGGTGATAATGAAGCATCATGCAGATACCTTGACTCAATCAGTGACAACTTCGACAACTTGAACGGTTCGTTCTTGTTTCAATTCTCTTACGTGAACCATTTTCCATCATCTTCAATCTGGAATGTCTGCTATTGATGTTCTTTTATTTACAATTTTTATAAGTTTCCTCGCAACAGTTTATTCGATTCAGGAAGGCACAATGCGTGATATGAATGTTCAGAAATTGAAAGTTCCACGAGTAAGAACCATTTGGAATTGACTATCATTAGACATTTTATCTATTCTATCATCACCATTTGTTGGTCGATGCTCGTCTCTGTTGATTAATGAGCTTTTACATTAATTTTGATTATTTTTCTAGGCTTTCAACAGATGGTATACGTTACTCTCAAGAAAAAGAGAGAATGAGACCTCGTGCACAATAAATACCATCACGGATCAATCAGGAAATCAATACACTATGAATGTGACCCTGGCTTATTCACCAAATGAGGAGGAGCGATCTCACACCGTCACATCGCATGGAACATATACTTCCATAATATTGAACACCGCTGGCGAAGGGCGTGAGGCGAATTTCTTATATGTGAATTACAACCTGGTTTCTTATTTATTGTTGTGTACAACGAATGCACCAGCACAAGAAGGCACTGCTTCCAGGCGACAGATATATATTATCAACCGTCGACACACGTTACCAGATGGACTTATCAATGAACTTAAACAATCAGAAATCGAAGATGATGAACATGGTCATAGTTTTGACATATATATAGCTGATCTTGTCAAATGTGAATGATTAATCACAATTTGAGAATGACTTAGAGTTCGAACCGTCTTACATATCAGTTGTCTTCTCTGGACATAAACGATATGTAAATATAAATATTCGAAGATATAAAGATTTTTACATAAGATATGAAAATATTTTTAAGGAATTCATTGATGTGTAAGTTACTTAAACAATATATGAGTACTCGGACAAAATGAAGATATGAGAATGATGTCAATAATTTCATTGACGTTGTAAATGACATGTTTGTGAATATTTTGCTATTTTTTATGTGTTGTTGTACACATTGGAGACCTACGATTAGAACAAAATAGTTGATATATCTGAAGAAGACAGAAGATGATGCTTTTCATAGATACATCAGTCGATTGTAATACTACATTTGACAGTACGGAGAAGGCGAGAATGTTCAAGTGATTGGCGCAAACCTTACATAGTTCATATGAGTATTGTTGAAAACCACGCATACCTCGCGACATATAAACATCTGAGTCAGGGGAGAATACCGATCCTGAACTACCTGACGCGGAGATCGCGAGTGCATTGAATTGTACTTGCGATCTGTCGTAAAATTTGAAACTTCAATTCGTTTTTCCTCAGTCAATAATCATCGTAGAAAGTCGTTCAGAATATATTTCCCGTCAGGAGGACGAGCACTATCCAACGCAGTTGCAAACACTGCGTTTTTCCCAGCCGTTTAGGAAGTAGCTTCCCAAGCTAGTTGGAGCAGTGTTCGTTATTGCGTCACATAGAGCTTGCCTTCCTGATGAGAAATATATTTTGAACGACTTTCTACGATGATTTTTGGCCGAGTTATAAAAATTTGATGTTATGAATTTTGTGCTTCCTGGAGACCATATGTCTCTTTGAAAATACATCAATAAGAGCGTCGGCGATGAACTGGAAGTTTTGTGAGTCGGTAGTTGCCAAGATGAAATTCTCGGTATGTCAATTAACATTGTTATACAATAGCTAGTGCAATGTTTCAATATTCCTCATCCTCGTGGATTGAGAAATTTTCAGTCCTGTCCAAGCAAACAAGACACGCGAACAGAACATTTTGAATTCAGATTTGAACCGGGTCAAGTATGTGGAAACTCGTTCGTCTCCGCAGAAACAATACCAAATGATCAAATCGAGCATTGCGATTCAATATACGAAAGACAGTCGAACAGTAAATGGACATAACTGTAGATATCACTTGGGCACTGGATACGATTGGGAAACATCGAAACAATGAAAATTCTGAAAATATTCTTGGAATTTTCAACGTAAGACTTTTCATGTGTCCACATTATCTGTTTGTAGCAGTGATGCCGAAACGTGGGATTTTTCTACCCCTTCCATACGCCTCATTTATGCGTGCTTCCGGTACGCGAGACGCTATGGAAGGGGTAGAAAAATCCCACGTTTTAGCATCACTGGTTTGTAGACTCTTTGTGAATTGAATTACAGCCAACATAAGAATAATATTCTGTCGGAAGAAATTACAAATTTGACATATTTCACTGCTGTTTAACTTCATTTCATTTGTACTGATGACATATCCAATACTAAATAACACAAAAAAGTTGTGTCGAAGCCTCCTGAAATGGATAGAAAGAATCTACGAAATACACTCCACACCATTCATATCTCAATGTAATTTTACTGATCATATTTATACACATCCTCGATCGATTGCAAAATTTCCTCTGCAGAATTTATGTTATTGAGTCGCATGGGTCACTTGGAGTTCTTAATGTTTTCTTGATCAATAGATTCATAATTCAAAGATATAATCAATCATCGAAAGTTCTAACAAGATACAATTGTTAATGTCATCATTCAAGTAATCTAAACAGTTCATATGATTTTTCTACGTGCTAAAACTTCAATCCAACCGAAAACCGTTTGTATAGATTCGATACGGAAAATAAATGTTGTGGTTGTCAATAGGAAATGAGTGAGTCATTATCAAGCACAGATTGTTGTGGTGACCTCGTGGGCATCAATTACAGTTATCAAGTTTATCCCCATCCATTAGCCAACGGTCTTATTTATAAACACGACCTGATGTATAGATCAAGGAGGAAAACAAAAAAATCTGCCAGTGTCAGTGTCAATACCAGTAACTACCCGAACGTTTCAGTAGTTGCAATATTTAAATTGTGTTCACGTGCAAATATTTCTTTCATCGAATATGTCGTGCAAAAATATTTTGTTGTTAACCTTATTCATCAGTTTCTACTTTGCCCAAGCTGAAGTTATACATGGCATAGAAATACCGGACTTGAATATGCAAAGGGTAAGAAAAGCAAATGATGCAGCATCACAACAATCAAAATGGTTGAAAATTTCCCTGAGTGTAGTAATTAATAAAATGATTCATGTCCCACTTGTTTTCAGATTCTAGGAAAGTGGTATGTGGTGTTTGGACCTTCTGACGATCGTTATATAGCATGCATGGCTCTTTCAGTTGAACAACCAACAGACGATACTGTGAAACTCACTGCAAAAGTCACACCAACACCTGAAGGAATCGCCCTGAAGCGTGCTTATAATGAAGAGCCACTTCTAGCACCAATGACTTGTACGTTCGTGGAAAATTCTCACATATTGAATTGCAGCAATGTCCATAATGAAAAAGTTGCAGTAGTCGTATTCGATACAGATTATGATTCTTATATGGCTGCATATCTTGGAATGACGAAAGAAGGATTGATTTCTCAACGACATTCTGACATTTTCTTACTCAGTCGTACATTAACATTACCAAGTGACATTGTTGATGAAGTGAGAAAGACCGACTTCTATCGTTATAGAAATTTCCCTCGTTACGAAGTTTTTCATCCTGACACCAGCTGTCTCCTATGATGGAAATCCAAAATATTTCTATCATCTTCCGTTGATTCTTTCATACTCAATTTACTCCACAAAACTCAGGGAAATTTGAAAACACATGAGATGGGTGTTCACTTGCAAAAATAGAAGAATAAATTTGTTATAATTACAATAATTTTCCTTTATTCTTAACAAGACATTCAATAAACATTTCTATTCAGAAACAATCACGTTGTACTTTACTTCCATTGTCTCTATTTAATAAATTTGTCAAAATGTGGATAAAGCAAGTCAGCCAGGTTGCACATCTCATTCCATTTTTTCTGTCGAGAAAATGCATCACGATGATCGTCATCCTGGAGAACGGAATGGAATCAACGAATATCAGTTTTACGATCATCGCAGTCCCTCTCCACTGGCAGAAAAAGTGTTTTATGTTGTGTAAGAAGAGCTGAACGAATGAAATCAATACTCAGAGAATAGCGGGAACCTATAAGCTATCAATTGCAATTCCAATGATTTTCCTCATTCATTAGTAAACGAATTTATTCATAAAAAACACAATGAATAATATAAATGTCCAATCATGTTGGTATCAGTCAGTGCGTGAACGTTATAGCAACTACCGGTTGCGAAATTTAAATTGCGATAACGTAATATTATTTTCCTCATCCATATGTTGAACAAAACTATCCTGTTATTGACGGTACTATTGAATATTTAATAAGTGCAAATGGAAACAAGGTGTGATGTATCAATAATGTAATGTCACCTATAGTTTCATTCAGTTTTCATCCAATTTAATTATTTTCGTACTGCAAATAAAACTAAACTAATTTTTCCTAGATGAGATTCTTAACTCAATTAATAGTGGAATCTCTGAACTCATATGGTTTACCATATGTAATGGAAGGAAAGAGACATAAGAATAGCATAATTTTCCCGTTGACAATATTTATGAATTTGATTGATTAACCCAACCATCTCAACTTCATCCAATTCGAAAATATTCTGCATTTCTCGTTAGTTGCGAACAATCTGGATGAGGATATCAACAACATGATTTTAAATCACTCCCACGACCACTCGAAGCCTTTTCTCTCTATTGGATGTTGTATAAACAGATACATCACCACAGTGTGCAAATCGTTGGTCTCGTCGGTACTAGCGTGAATATATCAAAGTTGTAGACTTGATCCTGAAACTTGAGTGTATAATTAATCGAACATTATCTCAATAATAATCCGAGTATCTTTCCTCATACTAACTGTACTTACATCTGTCAGTTATTATTAATTTCATTCCCAGAACCATAACAAAAGAATAAAATTGACTCATCTAAGGCTTATAATGATCGGCATTGGAGAAAAACAATTTATTTAACAACCTGAGGAGTCATCAGTGGTAATCCCACCGAAAATCGCGGTAACCTTGTTGGCATCAATTATACTCATCAATTTATAATCATTTATAAATCACCCGACGATATTTTGGAATATGGAATTTTGTTCAGACTGGGAACAAATATAAAAGCGTAGCAGCTCCAAAATCATAGGCAAAGTGAGCTGGACAGGTAGTTTGTGGTGATATTCATCTTTTGTGAACTGAATACCAATCTTCTAATTCGTTATGGCAATTCAAAATACTGTGCTAATAGCAATAATCATCAACTTGGGTTACATCCATGCAGAAATCATCCATGGAACAACTATTCCAACTCTAGATGTAACACGGGTAAGTTTGGTTCACAATTCAACATGAATGAGTCAAGAGAATAAGCAAAAGCTCATCAATTTGCATCAACTTCCTTCCTAACTTGAATTGTTGATCTGTCCAGGCTGGTGGCGATTGGTACGTGATAAAAGGACCAGGTGTGAACAATGACATAGCCTGTATAACTCTCAATATCTCACAACAATCGGCGAATAATGTGACAATAACTACAAACATCACCATGACACCCGAATCAATGGAGCGATACAAGAGAATTCAAAATTTACAGTTACCTGTCATTGCTCCGATGAGTTGTGCACTGAAAAAAGATTCTAATGTATTGCTATGTGAGAATGACTTCAGACTCAGTGTGTCAATCGTGGCATTTGACATTGATTATGAACTGTACATGGCTGTTTATCTTACGCGCAAAAGTGATGACATAACTTCTAACAACCAAGGTCTCATCTTCATACTTGGACGTCAATCAACATTATCAGATGAAATTATTGACGAAGTGAAACAAACGAATTTTTATCTCCAAAGTGACCATCCTGAACACCAATTAACTAGTTCTCATTCGAGTAGATGTCAATGAGGAATACAGAAAATGACTAAATGTCCCGTGATAGTCTTTTGTGTGTAGATTGTAATTGTTGTATTATCGAAGAAAACATGTTAGAATGAAGACAAAATTCGTTGATGATTATTTGTAAAACATGAAGATGACAAGACTGCGAACTTCAGATGTTGTTATTAAATATTATCTTAGAATGAATCATTGCAGTAAAAGTATCGACCCAACATCCAGATCATAGATAGCGAAATCAGCTGAGTGTTGCTATCGTCAACCTATGATAATACCGATAATGTCAGCTCATTCGAACATAGTTCATGAATCGTGCTGATATAAGACAGTATATAATGATCAAGCTACCACATCAAAAGTAGGGGAGTCAATCAGTAGAAGTGTCAGTAATTGCATAAACGTTTATTTAGTTGCTCGAATACAACATACAAGTTTTGTTACTGTAATATTATTGTTTTCATATAACATGGCAGGGAAAACTATTTTTTTGCTAACCGTGTTCGTGAGTATCCACTTGATTGGAGCGCAAGTCACAAGTGAGGAAATTTTACCAGAACTGAACATAACTCGGGTGAGAATTGTTCCAAATCAAATGTCATTCAGAGGAAACCATAAAATTCGTTTGTCACTTTATGAGTTGATTTGTATTATCCATTCATACAGGCGCTTGGGAAGTGGTTCTTCGTGGCAGGAATTCCAACTGTATATATAGGATGCTTCACAATCAACGTTGAACAACCAGCAGAGAATACTGTGAAGTTGATTGGAAATATCACTGGAACTCCTGAGAGAATCGCGATGAATTTAACTCTTCCGGATGAAAGTGACCTGACTTTCATTAGTGCAATAGAGAAGAATTCCAACATATTCAACTTCCGTAACTTCAAAAACGCTGGCTTTGCAACATTGGTGTTCGACATAGATTATGACTCGTACATGGTTTTAGTTTATGCACAAACTAAAGACGAAGTAACTGGACATGGAGGCATACCTGCGGTGCTCAGTCGTAGGTTAACATTGCCTCACGAAACTCTTGATAAAATAAAAATGTCAACTTTTTACCGCCAACATAAATTCGATGAACCAATAGTGTTTGATCCTGTTAATTGTTAGCTTGAACTAACATTAAAGATATTTGTATGTTTCAATACGAACACAATAATATAGAGTAAACTTATTCAGATCATACCAAGTGTCCTTTTTTCGAACCCAAATTCAAACTGACTCAAACTCGACCCAAAAACTTAACTTTGGTCCATAAATTCGCACAAAAAATGATCAAACTCTAACCTTTGTGAACCAAGGATTCCAATGAATTCATCTGATACCTCTCACCATCAGGTACGAGTTGAACAACTTGAACTAACATGACACTTCAACAAAATATTGGAACGGAACTTGGACAGATCGTTCATGCTCCAGAATGTGTGGAATGAAGATCAAACATATATATATTCAATCAGACTGCCGTCACCTGAATTCTTCGACATATAATTAATGATCTCTAGTGTACGTGACATTGGAATGAGTCTCCAGAAGCTCCTGCTCGTCTTGTTCGGGGGAAAGGATCGCAATTTCTTCTTAAACATTCAATAATTTTATCCATTGTTTGAAATTATCTAGTAACAAATGTCGACATAATTTCTACCAGTTTTCATCTCATTCTCCCATGGAAGTGAAAAGACTGCTACAAAAACATCAATTTATTCATCAAATTGATGAGAGCTTTGATAACCCGAAATTCAGTTCCCATAAAAACCCCCAAAAAAATAAAAATGAGCAACCCAAATCGCTATCGAACAGAAAATGACATTCATCCCATCAACAGAGTTTTGAAAAATAATCAAGCGGATGTTGTGATAACCTTGTGGATATTAGTGAACGTCGTAGAATGATTATTACACTTAACCAACTCATTCATGGAATTCGATGGGAACCGTTATCAAAGTGAGTATATAAACAGCTATGAGATGAACGTGTCAGTTATTTCATGAACGTTTGACTAGTAAGTTCTTCCAATTTTCGTGTAGTGCTCACGTTGGATCATTTCACTTATTCACTATGTTGGGAAGAAATATTTTGTTATTAATTGTGCTCATCAATGTTTACTCGATCCGAGGGGAATTGATACGTGGCGTAGATATACCACAAATAGATATAGCACGGGTGAGAAAATCAGATAACCAAATTCTGCACTAATAAAAAAAAATGGCGATTATTCTTCATAAATCAATATAAATCAATTCTCGTACTGATCTACTCTCTCTTTGCATTCAGGCTCTTGGCAAATGGTATGTTATAATGAGTCCTACACCAGATCGTTCTATAAAATGCCTGTCACTCTTCGTCTATCAACCAACCAAAGATGTTGCAGAAGTCACTGGATCTCTCACTCTGACACCTGAGCGATTTAGACCTGGCCAAGAATCTTCGAAAGAACCCTATATACCACCAATGAATTGTACAATGGTGGGCAAATACAATATGTTCAATTGTAGTGACATCACTGGACAGGAAGTTGCATTGGTTGTGTTGGATATTGATTATGACTCGTATATGGCTGTTTATGTTACGGATACAGTGGATGACATAAAATCTAGTTCAGGTGGTATTGTTATCTTATTTGGACGTGAACAACAACTGCCTTACACGATAATCGAAAAAACGAAAAAATCAATTTTCTTCAAGCAAAGCATGCGACCTGACCTTTACAGCGTACACGAACCTATTCCGAAATGTACTTAGTGATGAGCATTTGATCATCTGAATATTTTCATGAGAATTTCGCGCTTTGTAATCATCTAATTCTAATATGAGATGTGAACAGATGGAAGATTGATATGTACTTCGACTACAGGTATTGTGAGAAAATGAACAGAATAAAAATATTTTCACTTTTTGATCATTCGTATGCTGTAGAGACCAAAGTAACAATCTGGTTCTATAGCAACCCTTATTCAACAGTAATACAAATTGACTTATGACAACTCTGAGCCCTCAGTTGATTTGCTGGGATGTTATGTTTTGAATGAATTCAGCACCATAAAATGCAGAATCCCACACAATTTCAACGATATTCCATGCGATGTGCTGAATCATGAGCTTAAACATTGATAAATCCACCCTAATTGTATGAATACTTTCAAGTCAGTCCTTTCTTGATGAGAAAATGTGCGTTTGAATTTAAAAGATAAATTCATGCAAGGTACATGTGATTGTTTTTCTTCTGTTACTACTTCTTATTCATAACAAAGAGATAAACAGACACTTAGAAAGATGTTGTCATGAGGCTGATAATTCATGTGTTATTCATATTACGTCATGATACGAATGTATTGAAATAGGAATACGATGAAGGAATGAACATTTGATCTCCATATCATGTTTATTAACTCAAAACATATTGAAGTAGCCTCATCAAAACGTTACTTGTGCGATTGTGCCATCAATTGAGTCTCGTTATCATCGACTTATAAACATTCGCCTCACTTATATAATTTGATGTCTGATAGGAAGACCCGGATATTATCCGTCATTGTAGAAATTGGAAGTTCTCAGCCAAATCATAGTGACAATTATTACAGAGAAATTGGGCTAATTGACTACAATCATCAAAGTAGGAGCATTTATCGTTGATGATGTAAGATAAACAATCTTAGTCATCGAGTAATCACCGAATATCTCACTGAGACCTTAGAAAGGCCAAGAAAAATTACTGCAGAACAACGTGCGTTAACTTCATGACTTGTGCGAAGCAAGAAAATTTGGATTGATTGAGCGGTCATCAAATGCAAGGAACTCGTTCTGTATAGTTGGTATGAGGATGAATCATCAGAAATTACTTGGCAGTAAACTTCACTGATCTTTTTAGAGACACGGATCGCTGTTATCATTTTCTTTGATCTGCAGATTTTTCCTGCATAACGCGTAATGATCACGCAAGTATCAACGATGTCCCACTTTCTTCACAGGAAGCTTTTCAAAAGTCACATCAGTATTTGCTTCTTCGCTGAATTAGCAATCGTCTCAAATCACATATTGTACAAACGTTGATCTATTTTTCTCATTAAGTATGTTCAACAAGATAATTTCATTCTTGATATTGCTGACGAACGTTTATCTCATCCAATCGAAAGTTAAAATAAAATTCGAATAGATTCCAATGCTTTTTTGATTTTTTACTTTCATAATTCAAGGAGATGAATATTAATAAATATCATCCGAAGATATAAGAGTGAGCATGGGTATCCATGTTTTCCAACTGTGTCTGATTCATAACGAGGAAAAAAGTTACAGAGATCATCTTCAACTCATCAGAACATACATTTCTTTGAATAGATGTTGAGCAACACTTGCATTAAGACATTGATATCAGAGGGTGACAAAATAATGATCTTATCGTCTCCTACCTCAGTTTTCTTCCTTCTAGAAGCACAAATATAAACATAAACACACTGACGCAATTCCGTATCACTCGTAGTTAGAGTGGTAAACATTTCATTGCAGTGTCGTTATTCCTAACTCGTGAACACAACTTGATATCCACACAATACATCACCAATATGTCAAGCACAAAGATTTTGTTGTTGATAATGTTATTGAAATTCGGAGTTATTGTCAGTCCTGTCCAAGCGGAAACAATTCGTGGAATGGAAATTCCAAACATAAACAAAACATTGGTAAGATTGATTCGAGATTGACTTCACTGAGTAGAAATATAACGACAACACATTGATAATTCTAGGCTTGTGGAAAATGGTACGTGACGAATGGACCAGGTATGAATGAAGATGTTCAATGCATAGTTCTGAATATTACACAACCATCGGCAGCAAGTGTGGTGTTGACATTGAATGTCACTCTGTCATATGAAACAATGAAGAACAATCGTACTCTCAATAATACACCCATTGTTGCTCCGTGGACCTGTACAACACAGAACAGCTCCAATATATTGATATGCGAAAATGATTTCAATTTAGCTCTCATATTAGTAGTTTTCCAAGCAGTTTATGACTCGTATATGGCTATATCCCTCTCATATGCAATGGGAGAGATAGCTGAGGGTACTAATGGAGTTATCTACATACTCTCTCGAGAACCAACGCTACGTGATGGAGTCATGGAGAAAGTTCAACAGTCAATCTTCTATCGTCAACAAACGTCTATAGATCAAGCATTACTTAATTCTCGTGCTATAGGTTGCTAAGAACTACTGAAAGTAGACTATGGGAGTTGGTGGTGAATACATCAGTGTAAATGATAGTTCTACATATAGAATAGCTACGGAAATCAGAATGAAATGATATCTTGTAAAATGAATGTGAACAATATTTGGGAACAATTAAACTTATCTCCTCTAACACACGAACTCACTTGGTTCCTTCCATTTCATTGTGGTACACTTTTTTTCTATATTTTTAGAACTCAGTGTAAGAAACAAACAGTTGTTGCGATCTAACTAGAACTGTCTCTGATATTTCCTGTAGTAAATTTCACCCATAATTTCCATATAAAACAGGCTGTTATTTGCAATAACCTCACATGATGTACATCGAAAAAACTCACCAACGATCATTGAGTTCTGTTGGACACAATGAAGCTGAAATCCCTTCATGCGTTCGAAATAAGAAGTTCTCTGATGCTGTAAGCTCAACTGTAACATCTGATTCCAACTATGGACTGATTTGAGGGACATCATAATCTTTTGGTATTTGTTTGATCGCTAGTTCCAACAGCATACTGGGTACTTCTCATTCGCCACTTTATATGGTTCGATGATAGCAAGAGTCACATTGTGAATATGAGGCAAAAAATATCCCACGTAATCAGAAAATGATAAATTATATGTGTGAAGAGTTATTTTCAAATCATAATAGACTAAGCTACAACTAGAACTTGATATTTACAATATCAACCGAGAATCGATGGCTGAGTCGAAAGTTTATGACTAGCAGGGTGAATAATTTTTATCTCGTGTCATGTCAGATATATTACCCAATCAATATGATATTTTTCTTTCAATCATTATTATTGTATCTTCTTAGATTAGCATGTTATTGGAAGAAACGGTTCACTTCTTTGAAATCTCACAGATCTTTCTCTGACAATAGCAAAATAGCTGATCACACCACTTCATTGTTCAGGGTTGATCAACTGATGTCTTTGATACAACATATCGTCAGCAATTCTCCAGTGTCGGCATTGATCAGAGTTGGAACTTGGAACATAAAAAGAAAAATTTGAGATCAAGCGTTAGTGTGGTAATACTGATACCAACAATATTCATTATCGCTGAGAACAAACAAGACAATAATGCCGGGAATAGAATGATTTCATAATACATTATTCTGACTTTTTGATAACATCAACCTCTGTTATCTTAATTTTTCAGTTAGCGCCACATGGATTACGTGCTACAATACGACGTCCACCAAGAACGCGAATATAAAGGACTGTTCGCGAATTTTCCAAACAGAATATCAGAAGCATCAGTATCTTTGTGAATATTCAATCAACTGAAGAAGAATACTCTTACAACATGTCGGTCAAAAGCATCTTGGTGTTGTCTGTGTTGATGATTGCTGGGAGCCAGAATCAAGTTCAGGCGGAGACCATGCGTGACACAGAAATTCCTCATCTAGATATAACACGGGTAAGAATTCTTTGTTAACCACTGCCATCTAAAAAAAAATGAGCACCAGAATGTCATTTGCATACTTAAATTCATCACTTGATCGATCAATTTCATTTAGATGGCCGGAGACTGGTACTTGTTGGCTGTAAGCAAAGACATGAACGAGTTATCATGTGTCAAATCAACGATAGCAAAGAAAACGGATGATAGTTACACAATGACAACAACCGTAACTCGATCAGCTGAAGCAATGAAAACCAATCCTACATCGGAAAATACTCGTCAGTTCGATCCTACAACTTGCACAAGACATATGAATACTGAAATGATGAAATGTATTGATGAAGATGGTGATAGTATGGGCTTGGTACATTTCGATATTGATTACGATTCTTACATTATCGGATACACAACTCCGAAAATGGAAGAGTTAGGAACTGGCACAGAAGGAACTATCAGCATACTTGGTCGGCATAAAACAATGCCAGATGGACTCATGGACAAAGTGAAACAATCGAATTTCTATAAACATGGATTGGGTACAGACCCCAAAATGGTCACTGCTAAAACTGATGGCTGCTGATCATCGTTTTTTTTCAACCTTTCTACATCTTTGTGACGATACAAATGTCAATTTTATTATTTCTTGAATCTCGATGAATAACATAAGCGAAAATAAACAAAACTAAATGATTGTAAACTTGATTATGCATTCCTAACTGTTTTGTGTTATGATGACTTGTCGACCTGATTGATCAGTGTTCGGTGCATCCATCGATTATTTCGTGTTGGACTAATTCAAAGTTGAATTTTCCGATGAAAAATATGCATCAAGAAAACAAAGGAATGGAGCTCTTCACGAATTTTGACCCGAAACAAAAATCGTCATGGTGAAAATATTTTGATATTCCATTCTCCTGTATATTATTTCATCTTGGTAGAATGTTACTGAGAGAAACCTGATAAGCAAATGAAGAGAGATAATTCGTTAGGAAGCCAAATTAATGGAAGAAAATTCGAAACTCGATGCAAGGTAAATTAATTTTATGACATAACTGCGTCGAACAAAGACTGATTTAGTTATCACCAACGTCTGACTTACGCGGGTTTATTCTACTCAAATCTCCTGAGGTGGGAATGGTTCTTATAACATCACCTATCAATGAAGAGAAAAAAGTGGTAGAAAGCCTGCTTGTCATCCCCATCGATTCCGAATTGAACTCAATAAACGGTGCAATAGTTGTCAAAATATTGCAAAAAAAGATATATGAATGTGAGATCACTGTGTGCAGATGACTTTATTTCTTTTTAGTAATATCAAAGAAGTTAAAATATAAAACTTGGATTGTCATTAAACCAAATCACATCTCCATTTCGACCGAGGCACAATTTTAAAAGAGTTGTTACAAAGATCGTTACAGACAACAGGGAAAATTGTCCATATGTACCACCCCTGCTGATATATTAAATGAGGAAAATGATAATGACCTTGCTAGATAATATTTGAACTAAAACAATGTCATTAGAGTCAGTTGATAAAGAGACCTTGTTCGCAAATGAATTATTATTCTTCCTCTACTATGATTAATCATTCACTCACACTTGGTGATAGATGAACATGTGAGTACAGACTTTATCATTGAAACTGAATCATCAGACAATATAAAGTCTACCATAACGATACGAAGTGCATGCGGATAACCTTTCGCATATCACTTCATTCAATCTTACAAGCCAACAATATAAACTTCGATTCATTAGTTTGACAGCTACGTTGGCCAAAGCAACAGAAACTGTTCAATCGCCTGTGTCGCCGTTCTTTTTTCGATAATCACTAACTTTTCTCATTTAAGATGTGGATCAAAAATATTCTGATTTTAACAGTGTTTTTCAGTTGGGGAACTTACCATTTCACTGAAGCAGAAATTATACGTGGAGTGGATGTACCAAGAGTGGATGTAACAAAAGTAAGATTAATCCAAAATTATTCATAATTCAGTAATGAAAACAAATCAATCAAAAGCTTTTTCATTTTCCAATTATTATTATCAAACAATACAATGTTTTTATATTTTCATATTCAGCTCGAGGGGACATGGTATTTGTTGAGTTCTGATGAAGAAAATGAACCGTTAGCATGTTCCATTAGTGTGGTGACAAAGACATCAGACGATAGCTACACAACGAATGTTACATACTCTTTCAAGCCTGAAGCGAAGGAAAAAAATCCTAATTTACCATCCGGCCCAGGTTCATTTACTTTTACACACGAACTTCAAAAAGATTCGAGTATCATAGTAGGGAAAAACAAGAAAGGAATGCAAAGAGCAATGATAATATTTGATGTGGATTATGATTCTCATATGCTGATGTACGTGACAAATTCAACAGCAGAGATAGCTAGCGGGGATGATGGACGAATCATTATAGTTGGTCGTCACAAAACTTTACCAGCTGGTTTACTTGATAAAGTGAAAGAATCAGTTTTTTATAAACAAGGAGTGAAACCTGATTTTCATTTGTACGCTTTGGACACCAGTGGCTGTCCCTAGTTATTCATGTCATTTTACAATATTTGTTTCTCTTTGGTGATATTTGTGTAACTGATTTCTTCTATTGTCAGGTCTCGTTCGACCATAAAACGCAATAAACGTGAAGTCTGAACAAATGTTATTTTCTGTATTCATATGCAGTAAATAAATGAAAGAATATATAGAGGAAGAAATGATAGAATTTTATCATGTGATAATGACGAATGATATTTCAACATATTTGTACTAATCAGGTCCATTACATGTAAGACATTTCAACTCCTGATGCATCATCTGTGAAATGGAAAAGAGTGAGGGAACATTTCATAGTGAACTTTATATTTATTGAATGTTGCAAAAATCATCCAACTATCAATGAGTAACGGCTTATGACAAACTTTGAATCCTGTTTTACTATAATGAAGTATTCGAATGATACGCAACGAAATTTCATTTGACAATCATTGACCAATCATGAATAAGGAACTGAATTTTATTCTACTAACCTCCCATGATTGTGGTAGAGCGATCTCATTCAACCATGAAAATTCGTTGCTTGAAATCGGTCAATTTGATATTAAAAGGAAGATGAATGTGGGATTGGTAGATAATTATCAAGGTGTCCACCCCATTACGTAACATTTGATTCAATATTAATAGAACTCAGAGTTGACTCCATTCTATGATGAAATAATGAGAAACAAATCACAATGGAGTGCATCAGGTGATGACGCTATGCTCGTCTCTTCCGATTCCTCACTGACACTGATGTTTATAAACATAAATTCGATGTTCATTCATCAGTCTTTCAAAAACTCGCACGACTGCTAAAAAAACTGACATATCAAATACTCCAAAAATTACGCTCACTCATTCTCAGTTATTCCTGTCAATCATGAATCATGCACAGAGTGAGTATTCCAAAAATTGTCGTGCAAACAGTGAGATCGATCACAAGTTTTCTGTAATTCAATTATGTGATGGAGAATTGAGAAGAATTTATTAAAACAAAGATTCATCGAACAATGTAAAGGTTTAGCTTGGTGGAGAATGGTATTTGATGACTTCATTCAATCCATGACATGAATTTTCGTGCATAGTTGAAGTAGTCGAAGCACTATCAGAAAATTCTTTCATAGTACAATATACATATTTGAACCTAGTTTGATGAAAGACACTATCAACTTCCACAACGAATTTTTTGAATTTGTTGTCAATACAGCGGTTCAAAAAAATTTAAAAGACATAATTCGGAGAAATAGTCAAGAATAATAAATGACAATGGTCTCTTTCTAGAATTAGATGGTAATAATCAAAGCTCGTGAAAGGAATGATGTTCACTACGATTGAAAGATTCAACTACTTCATTGTGCTGCATTGACTGTGTTTTCACACAACCACAGAGACCAAAATCAATCTTTGACGTATGGTACAAATGGATAAAGATACGTTTTGTCATACTTTCATTATATCCTGCTCAATTTCCTCTTCTTAAGTAACATGGAAACACACAGTGTACCTTTGCAATTCAGAGAATTGTTAAGTTGAATAAATTAAAAAACGTTTCTTCATTCATCAATAACAAGATTTCTCTATCGAAATTCACTGACCAGATGCTGTTTCCAGTGCGATAATAAATTTTTGAAAGATCAAAATCAATTCACATACTTTGAATATCATAAGACATTATTAATACCCGGAAAATTAGAATGGAGTTGTTTTGATGAAAAATTAGTTGTATGTTCACCCGAGTTGATTATGAGAGCTCTCCAACAAGTATTCATTTACTATATACATTGATACTACATGTCGACAGTGTGTATGCTGATAAGAATGTAATTGTAGAGTATAACAGGTGTAATTGATCTCTTTGAGGTCAGTAAAACATAAGGAGGAAAATGTCTACGATAGAACGACGGTTTCGCAAAAGGAGGAAAAATATCGAGTTTACCTCTGTTGACATGAGGAAAATCACTACTTCACTATGATAAACATTTCTACGCAGACATAAAAATCATGTTTGTACCAAACATGTTAGAAAACCACCAAACTATATCCGATTGTCCGAACGCTTCTGATCATCATTTCGCTGACATAAATTATTTACTCTGAATTTTCTCGACAGGTTTTTGGAATTTTTATTAATGAAGAAAGAAATCAATGAGAAGGGATGGATTTTGATCAATCATCGAAGTAAACAGTTCCAACACAAATATAATTCTAGAACTCAAATAGTTGATGATGCCAATCACAACTCTGGATGGCGAAAAAATTTTATGACAATGGAGAAAGACTTCTATAGATGAGGAACTGAATCCCTTCGTCTTTTCGTCGAGGATTTTTGAGTAAAAATGACAGTGTGATAATTGATTCGGAAAAAAACTGGACGATGCAGATAGCATAGACAACAACAGAACATGAATGATTAGAAATTTCCGGGAGCGAAAAGATAAATTTTTGTTAATGATGAAAGTCCCTACTGATATGGTGCATGAAGAGATTGATAATTTTGTTAGGAAATAGTTCGTAATTGGAGCAATCCAATTATAGTCAGTTGATAAAATGACTCCGATTGTAAACAGCCATATTTTTCTCCTAAAGTGACTCAATCGTTCATTACCACGGAGATTATTACAAAGCAACGTGGATAGTGTGAAGACCGGAATCATTTCACTCCTACTTCGCCACATGAGACCATGATATATAAGCACCCATCCATGAATCCAACATTTTCATTGTCGAGTGTGACAGTGACTGCTCTTGATCATCCACGTGTTGATCTATTTCGTGAATACTTTTCATACCCTTCATACAACATGTCCATCAAAAATATCCTGATTTTGACAGTGCTCATGAGTTGGTGTACTTTCGATTCAGTTCGAACAGAAATTATACGCGGCTTAGATGTACCAAGGATGGACATACCAAGAGTAAGATTGATACAAAATTTGTCATAATCCGGTCATAGAGATGAACAAATTCAAAGTTTTATTGCTTAGTGATTTCTGTCTTCATGATAAACAATAATTGAATTTTTCTGTGTTTAGCTTGTAGGACAGTGGTACCTGCCTACTACCGATGAGGAGGATCCATTGTCATGTTTCTCCAGTGTTATCAAACAAACATCAAACAATACTTACACAGCAGATGTGACATACACTTATACAGCTGAAGCAAGGAAAAAAAACCCCAATATCAAACCTGATCCAGCATCATTGTTCTACACGCATGAACTCCTGCCAGATTCTAATTTGATATTAGCGAAGAATCTCAGGGGTGAACCTTCAGTGTTGGTGATTTTGTATGTGGATTACGAGTCTTACATAGCGATGTATCAAACAAATACAACAGCACAAGCAATCAGTGGTACTGAAGGACAGATTACCATATACAGTCGTCAACCTACTTTACCACCTGGCATTTTTGATAAAGTAGTCAATTCGGAGTTCTACAAATTAGCAGTGAAACCTGACTACAGACTACACACTGTTGACTTCAATGCCTGTTCATAATCACAGGCGGTTTGATCTTCCAGTATATAATGCACTTTGATGAAATATATGTTGACAGTTATGTGTATAATACGGTTACTCAATTTTTAAATGAAATGATCATGAAGATTAAGAGAAACATTACTTTCATGGCTCTATACATTGTGAATCATTTTCTCATAGCGAGACAGAATAGAAGGATGTCAGATGTCCTGTGAAAATGAAAAATTCATGTAGAACTCTCGCATAAAATCATTCATCAGCAAGTTGGAATTGATTCCTACTCCTAGTTCCATATGGAACGATGAAAGTTAATGTCCTAAAGTATGGGAAATTATCAACTGTTGTTTCCTTTTCCAACGCGATCCAGATGCATCCAACTGATTAATGAATTCCGAAACGTAACAACAGATTTGTTAGTTATGATTAATGAGATAGTAGGAAATTTGCACTCCTGCCAAACAAGTTGCATGTTGCACGTGTTGAACTATTTTTGAAAAATAGCATTAATTATTGTGAACGCTGAAAAATTGTATAATAAAGACATTCATCTCCAATGAACCAACTCAGATAAATAAGCAATTCTAAATCTTCAAATTTTTATCGTAATGACGGACCATAAAATCATGACTTCTGCATGCGACACACACAATCAGTGACCGATGTCACCTCATGATTGACGTAGTCAGACATTATCCGGAAATGAACATGCAGGGTTCCCTAACGAGCGTTCGGAAGCCCAATTAAAAGTAATTGTAACGAATCAAGATTTGTCCGAAGATGTTCATTCTCTATGACTAAGTGATTGAATAGTGAATGCCAACTCCTTGCCTGCTAGGTCATATGAAAAATGTTTCCAAGAATGTACAGTCGTAGTATTGACGTGTCGTAACAATACAGATAATTCATATCTGATCATTTTGACTAGAAAAATGTTCATCTCAGATAATTCTTATTACAGAAAGTTGTCATTGATTTTTACGATGTGTTAGGAGCGAATTCATGAACAGATTGTGATGAAGCACCATATGAGGAAAAAGATGATATAAATATTGTTAGATCTTGAGCGACCTAACCACGTGATCTCAGAGTCACGTGACCTTTTATACCAATCACGTCAATCGATCATCAGACATTCCACTTCGTCATCAATA